>LUCH01003045.1:53637-75682 GCA_013368495.1 Paragonimus heterotremus | reverse complement strand
AGAACACCACCCTGAGTGGCTCCGGACCGGTTTGACCAAATCCACTAACAGCTCAGTAATTGCACATCCTGCTGATACAGACCATCGTCTTTCGTATAGTTCGCGAAATTCCGGTCAACCACTCCAAGTTGGTCAGACAACGAATGGTAACCACCGTCGAATCGACTGCTATTCAATTACACAATCCAGTCCTTTGTTCTCGAAGGAAATTCGTGCAAACCCTGCAGTTGTCGTGGCCAAAGTTCACGTCGCTGATGTCAGCCTCGACTTCTGTGACAACTGTGAGCGGATCTCTAAACCACTCATCACAAACCCCAGTGACCCGTTGTTTGAGTGGCCAAGCCCATTTGTTTGGAATCTTCTACTTCGTTATACTGACCAATGTTATTTTTTATGCCATTGATTTGATTTTGTAGAACATATATGATTGCAATGATCTGGGGAAGTGTAATCGAAAACAATAATCAAAACTATAAACGCATGACATCTTTCCGCACCACCACATCTAGAGACGTGATGACCGCCGTGCTGAGTTGCGCGTGTCTGCCTTCGGGCACCTGCAATACTCTCCGGATGAATTGTCTGGATGATTTTTTCGATTCGGACAATTTGATATCATAAAGTATTTTGGGATTGATGATTTTTGCTTACATTCTTTCTTCAGTGCGTCTCACCTTTAATATAAAGATTTTTATTTGGCACTCATAATTAAACTCAAGCAGTTTTTATGGCTATCAAACAGCACACATTCACTTACAAAGTCAATTAGGTCGAACGATTGCGCTTGCATATGTTCGATTTAAAAGTCTATGGTTTCACTATATTGCGACAGGTGTCTGTTAGCGCTGTTGTGCCGTAACCTGGCTGGTTCCAACGTCCCATGTAGGATACACGTTTCAGTCAGGCAATCCGAGTCTGACTGTATTTTGCTCACAGTGCAGTTGAAACCCGACACATAGACTATACCATTTTGCACCTTATTTACCATTTCACGTCAAGGATCTTAACTTTGCTGCTTTGAATTTTATTTTTGGCTTGGTTCACTTCACGTTTAACTTCGGATTAACTATTGAAATCCACACGATTCTGTGAGGAATGGACGGATCGCAAGATGGGTTTCCTCACATGCGGAATGTAGCCGTGGGAGCATTTACCTGTTGACTGATGCCGGTCAAAGGCTCAGAGAGAGCGTGAGAGGCAAGAAGCAGGTTGATGTAGTTGTGGAGTATATTATGGACTTGTTCAGGAGTAGATTTTGGTCGTCTCACAGGGTGGATTGGGCTGCTATTGATCAATTCAGGCGGGCATTGACTCCAGTCAGGGAAAGGATCGTGGAAATACATCCCCATATCGGTCGCTTAAGTCATCTCACACGCTGAAAATGTGTATGCTGAATGGATATTACATTATCAACTTCAGCAGTGATGTTTCTCGGGTCAACAGTAGGCTAACCTATGTGGCATGGCCAAGGCGTGATCGCGGAGTGAAGTAACCTCATTACTACGATAGTAAAATTGGTGAACTGCAGCGTAATCATTGGTTATTGTGGTTGCAGGCGAATTCCAACGCTTGATGTAATGGGACCATTAATCATAACAGCCAATTACTCTGCTTCCTCATTTGTGAGATTGTAAGTTGATAAAAAAGGGCCTCAATACGTAATCAAAGTGGTAAGGTCGAAGCCGACATTTGAGACTGTAACCGAATGGTAGGCCCTCCTTTAATGAGCTAAAAAGCTAAAGGGCACTAGTGGTGTAGTTTTCGTCGCTTCATTTTCTCGTCGGGATGCGCACCAGCGTTGCTGCCGCTGATCCGGGTATTAAAAGGCAGGATTTTACGAGAAATTTTCTTGGACAGCTATGTTTTTCAGTTTATGCCGAGGCTTCTGAATTCAAAAGACTGTCTATCGAATGAACAGTTTTGGAACGTTACTTAAAGTGTGACTGCATATTTTTCGGTGAGACTGGTCATATCTGTATTCAGATATACCGACATCTTCATTTGTGAGAGCCTACTAAAACGTCACAAATCAGCACCTATGCACATTTTACTAGATCCAAAATTTAAGTACGTCGCGGTCCGCACTGAATTGTTCCAGTATACTTAAGCAACGTAACTATACGTTATCGGGACTACTTTAACCCTTTGGCTTCTCTTGTCAACAATATGTTAACCAACATTGATAAACCATGAGTAGATCAATCAAGTTATGATCTCCTCTGAATGCACTGATTTTTGTTTACGCCTTCACCTCAAACTTCAGACCTTTTCAACGAAGGTTATATGTGATCCAACTCAAGTGCTGTCCACCTGAATTTATATCCTTAAGTTTAGTTAACGAGGTTACTCGCATTTATATCTATGCACTCTCGGATAATGATGAAGAACATCTCATTAATTAATAGAGATTTTGTTGATAAACGTCATTTGCCATATTGGATGTCTGTACACATTGCATGGTACAGTGCTTTGCAGCGAGTGTATTAGGGATCCACACTCTGGATCAGAACAGCTCGTTGTATACTGACTCAGCGTAGACCATTTATTTGCAGTGTTTGACGTTTCATCGCTAATTGACTTACGGTGCATACTGCACTTAACTATGCTTCTGTTCATCTTGTATCACCAAAAGGACCAGCGGATCTCGGGGAGACTTTTGAAAGTCCGTTTCTCCCAAATAGATGGACAGGTTTTGTGCTTTCTGTGGCGGGTTTCACGCTAGAAAATGTACGCATGCTTTGCTATCTGTTAGATCGAAATTCAGACGACTGTTGTGGATATTTAGATGAAAAGTTCAGCTGGCTTTTGGGGGTCCAGTGTTGAATTGTTTGATGCTTGAGGAAGTGTGGGTGGTTTGTTTGGGCAGAACATTTGTTGTTCAACTGTAGTCTTTTTGGTCTTATTTATCATGAAGTCAGCCCTTGTTTTTCATTTGCCCATCCCTTCGCATTCCTTTCTCTCTGTCCGGGGACTTTGTTAGCTGATGTTTACGTCAACTGATCTCTGCTGACTCCGGACACTACGATGACTATCGTGATCTGAAACGTTAACCTACGAAGAGTCTGTACAAGGTCTGCGAGGAATACCTGACTGACCGGATTAAATAGACGGAAAGGATATTAATATCGGGGAATTTCTCTTGATTTATAGATGCATAGGCCTTTGCTAAGGTATTAGGAAGACTGTGTGAAACAGCTAGCTCACAAATGAGCGGTATTTTTGTTACGATCTGACGGATTGGTTCAACACCTTGAAGAGCAACTCATCTGGCTCTTGCTAGCTTATTCGACTGCGGACGATGACGGCTGTGAGTTTAGTTGTGACGTCCCTGGCGTTCTCCCGTCGGAAACCGAAGTAGCTCTAGAGCGTGAATTATTGAAAATTTATAAAGCCTATGGTCCGAATTTTCTTTCACCAGCTCTTTCTGGGGATGCTGATGGTAGAGTGCACCGACTACACTCCTTTCAGTGTAAAATTCCGAAAAGACGTCTCGTGAGTGACGCTTATCAGTCGTCATTCTTACCCTCAACAAATGTGGCGGAACATCACGTGATGACTCCAGTGGCAATGATCTTGTCCTTATTGCATTCAAGAAGATCATAGGTCTCATAGTGAGAAGGCTCTTGAAGCATAGAAAACAGAAGAACAAACTTGTATCGACCGTATGTGCATTGGCATCTCTCTTCTAAGCCAACAACTGTAGTCTTGTGCATTAATGCTGCTTTCCACTCATTTATCCAACTGTTTTTACCATAACATTTTCCCTGTAAAATTCGTCAGTTTGCTAAAGTTGTATGCCAATCTTGAATGCAGAATGCGTATTTTTAGGAAAATATTTTGAGAGTGCTTTACTTCAAGTGGCTTCCGGGAGGCGTATCCCGTCTCCCCTGTTCTGTTGTTTGACAAAGTGGATTGTATTTTAGAGGGGACTCGCAGAGGTTGCAATAATCTCTGAGTAGAGCTTCTGTCAGGTGATGAACTGCTGGACATTGAGTCACCAGTCTACATTATTTTGTCTAGTTTTTCGATGGTTAACATACTAACTTTGTTGTCTTAGGTAAATTATATCGTTGGTCTGTTCGGTATGCATTTTGCACATTTAGTATGTGAAGTGTTGCTATAAGATTCATCATCATTCTCACCATAGCAGCCATGAGCCTGCTCAGATTTTGTTGTGGTTCGGCCTGCCGCGCACCTCAACAATGATGTGGAATATCCCAGAAGAAAACGTTACTAGGCAGATTGAAAAATAATCAGAGAAGACTAAATGAATGTACCAGCAATGGTCTGGATGCAGGCGTGCTATTGACTACGGCACACTGCCATCTCGGATAACGTTTATAACCAGTCAGGCAGGCAACACCTATCCATTTTACTCAGTGGAGCAATCAGGGTCTTCATATTTCGTGACCACGTTGTTGTTAGATCATCACGCGGTTTTACCCGATTGTTGATGGTCTCAGTGTGTACTGTAAACCATCAAGTGATATACGGATTACCTGACCCAACCATCGTATGATGTGCAACGTGAGTAGTTGATCAATTGATTATGCATCTCGAGTGTTCAAGAATACGCGCAGGCGAACGGCTGTGTTGTTCACATGATCAGTCCACTTAATGTGGCCTAACTGGCGGAGACAACAATGATCAGACACAGCAGGTCCGTTGATATCTCTGTTGCGAACACGCCACATTTCCAAACCATAGAGCGAAACAGAACGCACACTAGCATTATACACCGTTTGTTTTAGCGACAACCGGAAGTGTCTCCGACGTCACAGATGACGCGGGCTGGCAAAGGCAACTTATGCCTTTGCTATCTTTGCTAATATCTCACCAATTATGTGACACCTTTATAAAATAATGCCAACCAAGTATGTGAAACTGTACACATTCCCGAACAGATTACCTACAATGAAGAAAGTGGAGGTGGGAATGCCCCAGTTTAGAAGCAGCATTTTGAAAGCGCGAAGCGCACTCCATGTAAACCAGGCCGATCACTCACCCTGTACAGTATGGTCTGCATGTCCTCGGCAGAGGGGCTAAATAATCTATTGTCATCGTCATACTCCAGGTCGGTCAACCGAGCGTCAGGAAAAAGTTTGACACCAAGCCTACTGGACTCTTCGATCGCACTTCCCAGAATGTCGTCCATGACCAAATTGAACAAGAAGGGAGAAATCGGACACTCGTGACGCACATTGCTAAAAGTGATGGACACCCAAAACAGTTGTCGATAAATCCTCATTCTGCTTGCAGAGTAAGCATACAGTGATCTCAACAGATCCACGTATTCTCTTGGTACTCTGCTGCGTAGAAAACAGTTCTAGAGAACATTACGAGCAACTGAATCGGAGGCAGCCTCTCTGTCTAAAATCTACGACCGTCGGCTGCCTGTAAGAGTGTCGATGTTCCAAGAACCATCGCAGAGTAAACAGGTGGTCAACGCACCCTCGACGAGGTCAGAATTCCGTTTGTTCTTCGTGTATGTGACTTTCTTTGAGTTTAGTGAGTCGACGTGAAATGGGACCAGTAGGTAACTTGGACACAACCGACCCTAGACTGATGCCTCTGTGGTTGTCACACAGACTTCGGGTCCTCCTTTTTGAAAACGAGGATTAATGTTGATAGGCCCTGGTCATGAGGTATCTCTTCAGTATCCCAAATCGTCTGGAGGAGTTTCGTCAGTTCTGATATCAACCGTAAGATTGGCTTGGCCCTGACGCTGTCTTTCTTATTACAAACGACCATCTTGTGACTGTTGGTAGCTACACTCAGTTGGACACTGTGATTTCATCGGCTTGTTGTCCTACCGACGAGATGTTTATGAGGATAACCAAGGCACACCGTGCAATATGTTTGCAGTATTTGGATTTATCACCTGAAGGTTATACCGGTAAGCCGTCGTAGTCAACTTAATCCAGTAAGTATTTTCGTATGGCTGTAAGTGTGGTTTCGGATCTGTACACTCATGAAAACGTACCCAAAATCGTGACAGTAGAAGTCATCCATGTGTTGCTTCCATCACATGAGTGCATGTAGTGGTCGTTGTCATTTGTTGGGTAAAAATGAATGCCACCTCAACCAAGTGCTATTACGACCTTTTAAGCGATTATTACTGCACTCTGAAAAATTAGCACAGACTAAACTTTGTACTGATAACATCAAGGGTAGCTCAACATTCGAAAGGTTTAAATCACTGGGTTCCCTTTATCTGATTCGCTAGGATGGCAAAAAGGCCGAATGTTAACACTTCGAGTATTTTGTCGGTTGCTTATTAAAAGGAGCAGTTTAATTGTCTACATCATTAGATATAACAACAACGAAATTAATGGGATGATCGACCAAAACGTCGGTGCCAAGGTTATTTGATGGCTGGATTGGCATCTGCATTTGCTGATTGGATCGGTGTTTGCGTCAGCGAATAAATGACTGCCTTCCTAAATAAATTCTCCAGTCAGTGGTTCGAGTTGGGAACTAAGCTAGTAACCGAACTAAGGCCCAAGGGTCATTGACTGGAAAACACCTTTTCATTGGGTTGCAGCATAGACCCAGTCAACCTCATCATGTTTTTTTACGTAACACCAACTTGCATCTGTTGTCGATTAGGGAAGCCCTGTTACTCAGTCAACGAAAACCGGTGCGGTATGTGCAAAAGACGTCTCTTCATTTTGTCCATTTAATGTTATCTTGATTCTTTGACCTACTCTTCCCATTCAGTCGATGTAGCCATGCCCATTGATGTGCATGTCATGTTCTTTTGTAGGCGGTTGACAAGGCAAAATCGAATTGTTAACATTCCGCACACGTCTTCTTGCTGTCATCATGAATTCCAGAAATTGCTTGTTTTCTCCGTCGTTCTCTGGGACATCAACCATTTTGCTCCCTGTCTTTCTTGTTTATATATTGGATATGTAATCGATCGTGGAAACAGATTGTTGTTCCACTTCCCTCTGATGTCGGTTCCGTTTAAAAAGTATTTTTCAACTGTTAAGCGCGTCAGCCTAACTTACACTATAGCGTTCAGTCCATTAGGGTTGGGTATAACGACTACGAAACAGAGCTCACTTAAATCGAGTCGATTTTAAGCGTTCAAAATTAACATCTAGACTTTATTTCCAGTGGTAATGTTGTGACCGCAAAAGACGTATGGCTTGCAAATTCGTTTATTGCACGAACCCCCGCACAGGTTATTATAAACATGGGACGACGAACACGCACTCATTTGCACGGCTGACGTGCATTCGCATACATTGGGCAGCAGTATGTTGTCACTGGCCCTAGTGGCACTTTCCCTATAGCTCGTACACACTATTCCGATAGTCGCTTCTGGTCCGTCGTCTTCCTGGCATTGAGATTTTCCTTTTTGTTCCTGAAGTCGCTTGCGAGTAATATACTACTCACAAGCAAAACAACCTTTTGCACAACCATAGTGTGTATTCTGTGGAGTCGTTTTGCCGTTGAGTGCATGCGACACTTTCTGTTTGCAATTTTACTTAGGCGGATTTAAACTGAATACCATTTTTTTCTAATTACATACTTACCTTTCTAATCTTTTCGTCCTTAATATTAACGGACTCATCTTTTAATTCATTTTTTAGTGTTACTCTGCGAAAGAGATGTTCAGCTTTTTTCCGGGTGCCAACCTTTTGAATAAAAGACAGTTTGGTCAACTTCTTCCGACGATGCTGTACTCAATTCGCACGGACGCCTGTCATCCGGAACACGAACCCGTTAAGACCAAAAAGAATACCTTTGGTTGGCAAGGTGACTTGGTTTGAAGTTTGTGTTTTTTTCCAACCTTTTTGTTTTGAGTGACCTAGTAAATTCCGGATAAGCAACGATGCCAAAGTTTGCCTACTGAAAAAACTTAGTGAACTGGTACAGTAAAAGCTGTAAGAGAATCTGCTCACAGTGTAGCAAAAGTTGTTCACTAAATCACGATCGTTATTGTCCAACCCAACGTTTTCGCGCCTGCGTTTATGAGCCGGAATTCCGACCCACAACACAGTGGCAGTTTTCACTCATACACTGTGTGCACTTCTGTCTGGTTTATGGTTGACCCCTTCTGTCGTGAGTTTCTTGTCTGCTATTCCTCGTCCGTTGGTCGGATTCCGTTGAGCGATGGCTCGTCCGTTCGCCCGTGTTGTTCACGACCCGCTCGTTGTGAGCTTTTAGAAATGCTTCACCGCTGCGTTGAGGCACTCCATCCCGTGTTGGAATACTCGCGCGTTCGATTTGATCATCCGTTACAATAGATGTCGTCCCATCTTCACACGGCACCTATCTACTTTTATGATAGTATGTAACTTACAGAGTATGGGCTTCTCAGTATTTTTTTCAACTGGAACTTCTTTGAAGTTTCGAAGATTTAGCTCCCTTCCTTTCCATTTATTTCCTATTCTCATTACTTTGAGTACATCTTAATTGTACTGTATACATGCGTTGTATAGAACTCTGGTGGTGATTCATCCATGTGCATTGCTGTGTAGACTGCGTTGTTTATAATACAGTCACTAACGGAAGTGCATAACTATACAGTCGCTTTTCTTGAGGACCACGTTATTTCGTTTATGTCCGACATTAGCTTTTTCTACTTACGAATGTTTGCTTTGATGGTTAGTTATTTCAAGATTGAAAAATTATCGCATACCTACATCATCATTGTACCTCTTTGCTCACGACTACGTGAGTGATTAGGTAACATTGTGACTTGAAACGCGTATTATAAAAAAAATAGTTGACTAAAGGAACAAGGAACCTAATAACTAAGTAATATAACATTAAGCAGAAGGGCTGGGTGCACGTACTCTGTTGACTACTACAGCACGCTGCCACGTCAGGTAACGTTTCTTCCCAGCGGTCTAAGTGACCAGGAACCTCCTATTCTGACAGGTGACGCCTGCTGGATATACTCATTACCACTATTGCGGTATGAGAATGTCTTCACCTGACCACCTTGTGGTTTCACCAAACCGTTGGCGATCTCGATAATTGATGTCCGGTGCGGATAACGCTCAGCTTTTCTATACAGTACACAGTCAAGTCGCTATCATCTGTGAAATGTTATTAGTTGACCACGTACTCGTGTATTAGCAGTACTGTTTATTTTGGAGATCAAATTGTACAAGCTATTTTTCAAGCAACAAAATGAACAAACAATCGAAAAAGGGAATTCCAAACAGCTTAACTGTCACTTAGAATACGTTTCGCGATATTCGACGCTAAATAAATGACGTGTACCTTCAATCGGGGTGGCAAAGCAGACAACGCCAGAGTTGTAGAATAAAAACGTCAAAAAATTAAATATAAGAAAGTGTCTGGAAACATATTATTCTTCAAGGCCTATACATCAAGAAGGTAAAGTGTCATTTCATAGTGAAACATCTGTCAGAAGAAAGGCAACAGCCAGTATCACGTTCCCCTCATAAAAGTATCATAAACATTATTGAAATCCAGAATACCCAGTAGGTAGAGACAACCCATTGTGTAAGTGGACAGTCCTAGTTGAAGAATGGTATTACCTTACAACTTGATTGTTTGTTTTCAAGGTGTAGGCACTTTGATGTTGAATGTTTGAATATAGACGTAGCTATTTTCAGTAGTTAGATTCCTTCCTTTCCATTCTCTCTCTTGAACAGGCTTTTATTTACTTCTTGACTGTGTGGTAGTTGAACATCAGTGTGAACCGTTGATGTATTGCTGCCTATGTTGATGATGCCTACCTGAAGAAGTGTAAATGGTACCAGAGCATCTGAGGACCACAGGAGTAAGAGAGACTGGGTCCACTTAGCCCTTGTTATGGGGACGGCTTCAGTCGCAACGTCGTGCGAACCATCCCGTGTCTTTTAATCTTGCCAGTTTTGGCAGTTCCGCTTCGTTGGTCAGGTATGTTAACCTCGTGCTGTAGCTTGGTCGTCAGTATTCACGTTCGCGTCGGGCTTGTAAACTGCACAACGTTTTCCACCAAGTCTTTAGCCACGCGTTTCTGAGGAGCACGACCTATATCACGTGTAATCGAGCAAAAGTAAAACATGACCGAGACCCTGTGATTGATTGCAGGTACCATGGCAGAATACGGAGTGGTCATTTCGGCTATCTCATGACTTCCGGACCTTAGCTTGTAGCAGGCTATATCAAAGCTGGATAACACAGATGAAGATCCTGGGAACGATACAATCCAGAGAGAATAACCACCGATTGAAGAGTAAACAGTCGACCACTTCCCAAATACTATGATCGTCTAGTTTATTTTAAAAGCTTGTCCATCTCTTTTGCATGAGTCCCATCCTTGGTCGTCACAAGTAAACACTGTACGTTGGTCGGGAATTTAATATCCCTCTTACTGTAGCCAAACGAATCGTCCTTGACGTTCCTTAAGGCCCAACCTTCACTGAAGTGTTGTCCCTTCACTCGAGACTTGCGCGAAGTAGAGGTAGTAGCAGTTAAACTCTTGATGCTCAGTCTACCGTGATGAATCAGGGATGAGGCTGTAGCCGATTGGTGTGTTTCTGGTGAGGGGAAGCTAATGCCAAACAAACCAACGAATTATGCAATCTATATCCTTCGACATATCGTGGTTGACCTTGACAAAAGCCAATGATGGATTTATGTTTCAAGCCAGATGCTGTCTCAACGGGTAGACTCGTTGCTACAACTTCAGATTCGCTTGGTTGATTTCACCCAGTATCGTACGAAGGCTCCTGCTCTAGCCGTCGACCAGTATCTTGTAGAAACGACGTGTCAACGGTGAAATTGGAACAGTAAATTTTGGATCATTGGGTGACTTTGGATTGTCTACTTTGATGACAAGCTTGCTGCTTGATCTGCACAACTGAAGTGGATAATTCTTCGCCATCACAAAGAGGTTGAAATATTCTGGCTGGGCATCTGCTGTCATGTGCTGCAAGTGTTCGGACAATGACCGGTCCATACTTGGAGCTGAGGTTTCCAGAGCATGAAATACTTCCCTAGTGATCGGATTAATCAGAAACCACTCCGGAGTTTGATTCGTATGAGACGGTTGCTCGTCCACGTGTGACTAGGTCGGCGATACCTCCGACCTGAACTCGTTGGGGTTGTTCAGGGGACCGCAGTTCACCATGTAAGCTTCAATCCAGTTTCTGGGGAAACCAGGAATGGCATTATCTTGCTTATGTTTATATTACAGTCTTTGAATAGCGGCGTAGTTTGCCTTCCGCACCCACTTTCTGGTGATGTAGACTGTTGTTATCAAAACAATTCGTCGTCGAATGACGTATATGTACGAGAACGATCAAAAATCTCACGTGTTCACTAGTGACTTTGTATGTGTGTATCAGGGTGAATATGCCCGCAAAGGGATTGCTGACGACTGCTAGCGGTTCATCGCTGTACACAGAAGGCTCTCTCTTTGTTTCGAGTTTGGTCACTGCAGTATGTCCAAGCAGGTTCACTATTAAGAGTGTTCTGCTGCATTGAAATGTGAGGTGATCATTCCCATGATAATGAGAGTGTACCTTACCCGCCAGTTTAGTAAGTATAATAGCTTCCGGATTCTCTCGAATAAGCGACTTGGGAAATGTGACCGAAACCGATAGTGGACTTCACTTGGGGCGTGAAACGGCAGTCGCAGTTTGTTGATGAATTTCGTGGGAGGTGCCTAATCCTGATGAGACTAGTTGCATCCTGCGACTATCGTATCGGATTTTGTCGCATTTGCGTTAGACGGGGCACACATGCTTTCTGTGCTGACTGAGATCAATCTTAGTCGGAAATTCACATCCACAGTCGGCAGAGTCAAAGTTTGCGGGCGGCTGAGCGCCCACTCCGCTCCGTCTCTGTGTTGACACATGAGAGCATGAACTGACAGACAAACGTTTGATTCTCACAGCTGGTCGCATTCTGAACAGACGTATTCTGTTTGCTTTTCCTGTGTACTGATAGATGCCGACACAGAGGCGCCGACTGTGTTTGCACTATTATGGGTGATCATATCAAGTACTTTAAAACCGGGTAGAAAGGTTCGTTCCATTTGCAGTAGCCAGTCAAAGTTTACACCGAAACTGTCTAGTTGGTACCTTGATGAGGTGATCCGGTGTGTCGACTACAACTGTTAATAATACTAGTAATCATATAGATTGAACATCACTCAATTGATCGCAGCTGTCGCATTCCCATAGACTTTCCAGTCGGCCCCTTTCGAAAAGAAGCACTAGACTCGAGTTTCGCTCTCATTAGAGCTCGTCAGTAGTGCATATCATCGCCACTGCCGGGACTTGAACCACGGACATGCTGTTCATGAGGCAACCGTGTTTACCACTGCGCCATTGACCTCACGTTAGGCACGACCGAATTATCATATGTGAACGCTCAACCACTTTCGCTTGTGAGTAATGATCAGGTTGCCCGATCGCCTCGAGAGGAGACACAATTACTGTCTGTTAAATCCAGTCGATGTTCCCTCGGCTAGAAATTCTCTCCAAGTTGAAGTCACAGAAATCATTGACTTGTTGAACGGCACTTTGATTAATGATGAGTAGTAGGGGATATTGATTTTCATACAGATTGGACATCACCTACAATTGATTGTGGCTGTTGTCCAATCTATATGAAAACCACAACCCCCTACTACCCATCAATACTAGTATTAACAATAATCCAATTGCTGCTATAGTGTGTGGGTTCTAAGAATAGATGCTAGTTTGCTACCGTGTTGTTCAAACGGTGGTCTCACATTTATGCAGCATGACCTGTCGGGGGTAACTTTGATCGCTCTTATCATGGTTGCTCGCTTTTTTGTCACAAAAACCACCTACGTTTCCGCACTATTGAGCTAAAGTGACTCCACGCGGGCATTGTGCATCCTTTCTTTCAGCAATAATCTTTTTTTGACATCATGGTTTTGCGTTTTTATTATTCTTGCTAATGTATCCAGCACCAGTACAGTCCAACAAGAGAGTAGACAAAGTGGTCTGTAGGTTGTAGTAAAGACGGTCGAAGTGTAAAACCTACCAGACTTGAAGTGGCATTTTCACTTTCAAAGTTATGGAACACGTTCCACGCAGACTAATCTTATCATTCAGTGTGGTTCGCACAATCTCTGTAGGGAAGCTAACCAGAACCAATTATCAGGATAGTTTATTCTTAAACTGTACCATACGTGTAGGAGAAACCATGATGTTTATACTGTTACCATAAACTTCATCGCAAACTGCACTCACTCTTTGCGTGTTCTGAATTTGAATTTTGTTAGCTGAGTTAATTCATACCATTATACGTTTTGGAT
This sequence comes from Paragonimus heterotremus, assembly GCA_013368495.1. Taxonomy (NCBI): domain Eukaryota; kingdom Metazoa; phylum Platyhelminthes; class Trematoda; order Plagiorchiida; family Troglotrematidae; genus Paragonimus; species Paragonimus heterotremus. The sequence continues at coordinate 62,415 of LUCH01003045.1, read as the reverse complement.
TTGTGCATGACCAGACCGCAAATGGACTCGATACTGTGCTCTATCCATGACTAAACAGAAACGGTCGTGGTAGCTGAACCACCGCTCTCAAATGACTACGTTCACCTGCCATTTTGGACCATTTTTTGGTTCATTCTCTCCCGGGAATGTAATTAGTACAGGTTACGACAACATATCAACTATTACTGCTTGTTTACTGCGCTCTCTTTTTGGATACTAAGTAATACCTGGGAGATTGTTTCTTGATACACAAATAAGTGGGTTGCAGATGTTTGTCTAAGGAGTTTTGATCTTTATTCAGACTTCGGACTGTCGTCGTGTTGTTTGACGCTTGGCTCTTTGAATATGTTTGACTGCAATTTGTTTCTTTTTTCCTTGGGTTTTTCAGTTCTGTGTTTGATATGTCCCGTGCAGTTCCAATGCGTAATTCATCCATAACGTCCAATCGTTCCTTGGAGTGTGGATCATTGTATTATGCTCCATTTCGGTTAATCAACTTGCGATCGAGTCTATTTTCAACCACTAACAAAAGCAAAACACTAAACTATTTGCTTCCCATGATTCTTCAGTACCTAATGGCATTTTTTAACGGATATTCCAAATTTCGGTTTGCATATCTGCAAATATTCATGAAGGGTTCACTATTTGAGTTATTTGTGTACGATTCACTGTGATATTTGTTACTTGGAAATCAAGATTTTCGTGCTTTCTCTGATTGCAGTCAACAGTTTGTATATCCCAGATTTGTGTGCGCCAACTGCTATTCGGCGTTCGCCTTTGCGAATAGATACTCCTATTTTATTTTTGCTGAGAGCAGTGAAGCTCTCACGTTGATCCAGCGACTTCTTTTCATGCGATTTACCGAATCAGCGACAATCAATGGAAAGCTGTGAGATGCCAAGTTCAGGATACGACGGTGCTGGTCGTAATTCGATTCAGTTATGTTCCTTTAAAACGTTTTCATTTGGATCTCGCCATGGCCTACCATTCAAATCATCCGTAGTTCCAATGGTGTCACAAATGTGACGTAATTGCATCCGTTTTGTTGTATCCTCGGACTTAAGTTATACATCGAATAACAGTGATTAGATGCCAGTCGACCCGAGTTTCAACATGGCCATCGTGGTTTTAAACTTGTCACTTGGTCAAAACGTTTTGTTATCTTTCCTTACTTCTCGAGGATGATCGGTTGCGTTGCCGAGTATTCTTCATTTCACTGAACACAATTCAGTCAAGGTCAGCATACTGATTATCAAATTTGGAGACCACTCAGAGTGTAGAAGGCAGACTGATTAATGCGGATTACGCCATAGTAGGTTGGGGGAGGGACACAGGTGTTGTGACTCAATGATAAACGGCTGAACGACGCTTTCAACATTTCCACAACACAATTTGATAATGGTTCAGCTCATATGTGGGCTGTTATCTGGTCAACTGGAACTGTTGCGCTGGCCTTTCTGAATCACCCCGATAATGATTTGAGCTGCGAGGACATGCAATATTGTCCATCCAGATAGACCGGATATTTCTGGATGATAATGCTCTGACCGAGTGACGAAGTCCTGTACGATGATTGAGTTTATCCTACATCAAAATCCCCTCCTTGTTACGGTAGATCAACAAGGTTATTCACTTTTATTGTCAATTTCTGTACGATACTCGAGATATAGTGTCCAGTCAGGCAGGGAGGTGACAGTTACTGCAGATTTGCGTGAAAATCAATTATCAGAAGCATGAGTAGCATTCAGCAGAGGTTACCTACACAGACGATGATAATCAATGAATGCACGTATATTGAAGCATAACCCGTGGAGAGTCTGAGTTTTGCTTATTTTTTATGTCGGATCTCAACAGGGTGGTCGATACTAATCGTTCCTCTTCATTTCATCTTGTCCAGGTTGAGCCTCAGGACCTACTGTCCGTTTTTGCCAAGAGTGTTTTTTTCCAAGAATGTGACGTAATATTTCAGTGTTGTCAGTGGCTTATACCAGTGTCCGTTCTCTGTCTTTACAGTTGTTCATTTATTTACATGATACTGGAAGTGTAAATGAAGTGAACAGCAGTCTAATTCAAAAAAACAAAATAGCGTTTGTCAACTTGTATCCTTTGTGGCGATGGAATTATATGAATATTTCTGTTGAAGGACAGGTGCTCCTTGCGTTTACGTTTAATTTTTCTGCATAGTGGTAAAACGTGACTTATTTGGGTGGAGGATGCTCAGTGATCTGCTGTTTCAAACAGACATTGCGTGCACATGATTGTTCGTGCACTGTGGGATCATCCACCTAACACCGAGTTCTTTGGACGGCTGTTGCACGAAAAATTTGTTATCGATCAGAAGATCGATAACAATTCTGCCTTTTCTGATTCTCTTGAATCGTACACATGCTTTGTGCGCTATCCCACCGTCTGAACTGCACGACCTTCTGTGCCAAGCAGGAGACCGGCTGAAAGAAACGGCATTGTGGTTATATAGCAAGTTGACTTGCAGACACTGAGACTTTTTTCTGTCGCATTGGTGCCTCCCTCCTTGATTGGAAAACTAAGTATCCTTGGTTGAAAGCGCTAAAATGTGCGACGCAAAATCCTAGTCAGTTGCATCTGTATGAGATGCTTGTTATGTGTACCATAGTGTGGTAATCATTTGTTTTTCCTCCAGTCACTTCCCCTTGTTTGGCAGTGTCTCTCTGATTGCACGTAGATTTTTTTCGAGTAACGTTAATTGGCAAACAATCTTCTTTTAGTTATTGTTGTATTTCATCGAACTAGGACTAACATGACTACTTTTAGGACACTTACTCTGTAACGGTTAGACCGGTGTTGTAAAACTGCTTCGCATTGTGATATCTCTTCATACTCTTCCTGAGAGCAGTTGTCTACTCAATTGAATAGATCCTTAGTTTGTCTGTCCTTTACTCATGTGATTAATGTCCGAATAGCTTTTTGTCAACATTCACCACCTGTTGGATATACATCATGTTACTCCCCCTATTGCGGCTGCACGGGTAGTCCTGTGCGACTGCGAACTATGACCAATCGGCACATGGAGTATTCAAGCAGTGTCCGTCTTTGCTAACCGGTATTTGCGGCGCGTTCGTGGCGTGTAAGGACGTACATGTACTAATAATACCGATCGGGGTGAACGTAGCCGACATGTGATCATAATAAACTTGTTTCGGGGGCTTTGTTTACTCGGGTGTACATGGCTTGGAAAAATCTGTCCCCTTCCGTCGTTTACTTTTCACGCTATCGGTTGCAAGGTACTTTTCTGTTGATCGTCCTATCATGCATGGCTTGCGGAATCTCCAACAAATTGGCAGCCCAGTTTCCTGACTTGCCCACTCGACATAGTATGTCCCCATAATCCCTCTCGTGAAACAGCGACCCCCAACTCGGCTCGCCCGGTCGATCACAATAGTACACGATAAAGGTCACGAGGAAAGTATACGTAGGCGACGGTGTGTAATTCGTCTCGAAATTACAAAAACTCGCACAACGTAAATGTCTGGCTTCAAGCTGTTACAACATGTGACAGCCACACATCGTTGTGGAGACTACGACCACGTAAACTATTCACATGTGAACGACCATCTCTTTATCGAACAATGTACATGTACGAAAATACCAGATATCCTTCAGATGCCTTGATCTTTAGAATTAGGTACATAGCATATATTCGTTACCGGAGCACTTGGTTTACACTTATACTTATCGTGCAGTCCAGTTGTTGTAATTTCAGAATACACTGTCCGGAATTAATGTTCTTGGGCCAATATTTAGTCGCGATATTGCTGAATGGTACCTACTTTCTTCACCATTTAGGTTTTGTTGATTGAATCACACAAATGAGCAAGTCGGTTGTCAGTAGCTATGCCTAAATACCCGGCCGTCGGTCATTACCGGACTGACTGCTTTATACTGATTGGGCGCTACACTCGATGAATTTGGCGTACATTGAATGTTGCGGTCTGAACGTTGTCACAGTGTACAGAAGCAGATTGATTAGCTAGTACAACACTGAGTAGCAGGTAGATCTCTTCACCTTTGTGATGCTCCGTTTAGGTTGCTAATTCACTTCTCATACATGCACATCGGACATCACGTATGTTTTGGACCGCGTTTGTCTTAAACAGCGAAACGCGCGAAGTCCCTACTTGGTTTCCAGACGGTGGGTTTTTAACTGCGACGCTCTAAATCAACCATTGGTTTATCAGTCCAAATACAGTGCTTCAGTTTGGGATTATGTCGTACACATCGACTCATGGATTAATCCGGCCTTGTCTTCCCACGAATTTTATGGAAATGTTTGGATTTTGTGCCCCTGTTGTTTGAATGTTCTAGTACACACACATACTTGAGCTGAAAACTCGCGTAATTTGTGCTGTTGGCTCTGGGAAAGATGGATTCGTTGTTGTTGTCTTGAGTGGGTCACCTCTTCTGGTTATCCATTTCGATTACTCTCTTCCAAAAGTTGATGTGCATTATTCATGCTTTATAACTCAGTTGATCTATCTATACGATCTTTCTGTCCATTTTCAACAAGTTTGAGATTCATCGTCTTGAAACCCTCACTTCTCGATAGTTTGTCAGATCTGATCTGTCTAGTCATGGTCGATGATCGGTTGTCAGTTGCAGCGCATGGACACTGACGACTGGGTTTTGCAGTAACATCTCAGCTTTGGCTGTGATCGATGCGGAGTATGATTAGTATTAGCTCAGTGGCATTTCCACTCACTGTAGACTTTGGAACTGGACTACTGTACCATGTGCTCAAAATGTACCGGAGATGTAACTGTAGCGAGACTGCACGATTGGCTTACTTAAAGCTAGTGTTCTGTTTGTCGCTTTATACCATTCATTTTCTTCATAGATCCTATGCATTTTCGATGGGAGAGTCTTGACCGGCTATGTTTATACTTACATTTTGTAAGAGATTGACCTGTAACGTACCATTCATCACATGGCTAGTTCACTTTTGTTGATGAGGGTGTGTTCTAATTGTTTCATTGACTAGGCGGCCCCCTTGGGATGACTGTATATGGGGTTGTGAACGTCCTGTGTGTGCTTTCATGCTCATTGTCCTATCGCGCTTCAGGTCACTTGGTCGTTGACACTGAGACACGATCGACTATAGCATAACGTATGATGCGCGTTTCAACGGAATGGGGATTCGAATTCCGGTCTGTGTATCGTGTACTAATTGTAAACCGTAGACGTCAAGGGCACGCTTTACTTAATTCCTCAACGGGTTCTATGGCTTGCATCGCTTGTGTTCATCATGGAGCATTCGAGCGTTAATGTTGAGCTGTTTATTTGCATTCTTAATCAACTGTAGACATTCTAACTGAATAAATGCAATGTGGGACTAATATTCGCTTGCTAACACTACTAAGGGATGAAGTTTCACAGGTTTCTTAGAGTTTGCACTTTTCTTATTCACGCAGTGGCGCGTTGATATTGTTGATGTTGTTACAACGATCCTTCCGTCAAACTGACCTTGCTGTTGTAGATTCTGATTTCGGAATTCATGTTCTGCCCATTTGAGCCATCTTCTTCGGCTATAACGTTATCGGTACCATCATTGGTTGTATTCTGTTAGGCACAACAAAGCCGTCAACTTGGTTTAGATGACATATTTCAGGAGTCAGGGGAGGGGGTATTATTCATATGCTGTTGTTACTTACATTAGAAATAAATGACAAAAGATAAGATCTGGCTGTGCTCACGCGTTGTGTTATACATTTGCACTATCTCCCCTTATAGCTGACTGGATTTTGTTTGGGTGCCATCTCATCTATTATCATTGATCACGACACACCTTTGCATTAGTTAGTACCATGTGGCGTAGGTTAAGTTCAGGGAACTCTGCAACATGTGCTCTATCTCTGTTGTGAATAGTGTGAGTGTATAATTCTTCAAGCTAGTTACCAAAGGCATACATTCTCTGTTCTGACTTCAGTTGTGACAGGTCTTTAGTGATCTGCCTATCAATAACAGGAACCAAATGACTCAGGCGCAACGGTTGTCAAGTGGGGATTCAGCACAAACCCCTCATGGTTTCATCCTCATCGGTATCTAGTATAGGCCTAAAAATGGACCAAGGAGACTACGAGTGATATGATGTTTCACGTACACGCCTTTACCACCAGTAGATTTTTTGGTAAGGTTTGCACTCACTGTACCGTATTTCTATAAATCACTATTTTCGTCTTACTAACTGTTCATTGCCACTTTTTCCTTACCACCGATTGATTTTGTTAATCGGTAGTTCGTTGAATGTTTTCATCGGGGTTATTTTTTTAATGGATTTTCCAGGTTGGGTAGCCGTCTAAGTTGTTTAAGTCTCAAACATGCGCTCCTACGTGCGTTCATTGAGGATGAAATCTAGTGTACTCGTCGGTCAAAGAAGGTTTTGTTTTTCGGTGTCTTACCGAAGTATTGACCACTTTGGCTCAATATTGGGGTTCACAGTTATCTTGTGCCAAGCAACCCTTCATTTCGGTTGTGATCAGCAGCCATTTCTCTATCACATTTTGGTGTTATTCTTTGCCCTTAACATTTTGACTTGATCACAAATCCAGTTTATTCATTTGCCCGTAGTACCCACCACGTGCCTTTGAAGTGGTCGATTGAGACCGAGACCCGATACAACTTACGAAGCATATGTTAACTTGTGATTAGCTTTATTGGTTTTTGATAGCCGTTGCTCTCGAGTAACTGGTTCCACTTGAGCATTCATGGTCAGTTAATATCTGGTTGCATTTTTTCCACCCTCGGACTTCCATTAAGTTGTAAATTCCTTCACAAATATCCATTGAAGTTATGAGAACAGCAGCGTAGCGAACAAGACTTGTTTTCTATGTTTAGTCATCAAGCTAATTACAACACAATGAATGTGAATGTTGATTTAGAAAATCGATCAGTAGGGGTTGCGGCTTGCTAAAAGTTACGCAATCATTATTCCAAACTGTGGTTTGTTGTAGGTCAGGGGAGATTACGTTTCCGCACGAACTTCTTCTGAGCGCAAAGGTCAGCGTTACAAAATCAGTTACCAATGGCCCGCCCAACGGTCAACATTCGGCATTCTAATGGTTTGATAATCCTATCTTTCGCATTCCGATAATTTGTCAAACCAGTTCGTCTCGTGTGTTCACTGCTGTTCAACGGCCTCTCCTAGTATGTCTTAATAAACGTCATTTGTACACGATTAACTCACCAGTAATTCGGTGTGATGTCTAATTTAGATACTTTCGTGCTAAGCCCAAGATATCGGTGACTGTCTTGTGTGGTCCGGGGTAACGAAGTCGTAAAATTAAGCCATAGGGACAAACCCGACCTCCTTTGAAAGAGGCGGGGGTTCGATCGTTAGTGTACAAGGTTGTCAGCATCCGTGTCCGGATTAGCCTGTGATGGTGTCCAGATTCAGAAACGCCCGTGCACATATCGCGATCAATGAGAATCGAGCTGCTCTTGAATCCGCCCTCACATTGTGTTTCCGACGTAAACCCGAAGAAATAAGACTGAACTGTGTGTGTATCTGGAGGCTTTCGCTAGCACAGCCGGCCCCAGCTAAAGTGAGGGGTGAAATCTGTAACCTGTAAACAAAATTGAATGACTGCAGTCATATGCACTAAGCTATAATGACAAGGCTGGAAGTATGACGTTAACTAGTTAGGAAACAAAAGTGTATGTATTGATGTAAACGCAGTTTGTATAAGATAATGAAGCTAAGGGTTTGAATTTTAATTTTGCGGATGCTCATACAAAACTCGGCGGTCACATTAACCCAAACAAGGCGAATAGTAGAGAATATGGTCAACAGGATGGGATTGTTTGATCTGGCGATCGTGGATCTTTGATTTGAATGAGCGTAAAAAACGATAACCAGTTGGTATACCTGCACTCAACACACACCCATCTTCATAACGTATTCGCTATGAGTGTGTCAATGACCTACCAGTCAACGTGGAATAACGGATTTGTAATGGCATCGACGGTGGCTCTAAGAGGTCACGTCTTCGAGACTTACCTTGTGCAGATGTCATTGCAAATGACTTGCACTGCACCGCCTACGGCTATACCCGCACACTCCATACGCAATGTCAACCCGAAGGGATAAGATGAAGGAAGATGCCTGAGTAAAAGCCTTTGTAGCCATGTCGGCCAAAACTGTTTATTCCGATGGTGGTACAAAGTGAAAATAAATTCCTTATTTCTCGTTGAGAATGGACTGGGTGTCGCCGTAATGGTTAACTCCAAACTGGGAAGGTAAACGTTTATTGAAAGCGTACAGAAAATGCGAGGCAAGAGTATGCTATGAAAAGAGTTAGTATGAGAATAGACGAAGTATTTCTTACACGACAATTGGTGCAAGCTGTTGTACTTGAGTTGTAACTTGATATACGGCCTACGAGTGCGTAAACAGACAACAGGGTAACGGTTAATGAAACAGAAGATAACGGAACGACCTTCAACAATAATGAACAACTGACTACGAAGTATGCACGATTAATTCGTATCTTCCCGGCCAACCTAGCGACCCGAGGCTAACGAGCGAACACAGACAAAAGACTGGCCTCCGGACAGAGCTAATTTATGCCACTCAATCTGAAGACAACACGGTCACAAACTAGACCACATTTATGGGGTTTGTGATCAATCAGAAAGCAAGGACTGAAGTGGACCAGACAGAGATCCATACATTACAATGATGTCCCAATTAAAGGACGAGCATGTGGATGGGACGCCTGGACTTAGCACAAGAACGAGAACGCTTGC
>LUCH01003045.1:20482-38523 GCA_013368495.1 Paragonimus heterotremus | reverse complement strand
GTGTTGAATGTGTGGACAACACCGTTTAATCTAATGCAGCGGACATCCAGACTATGCTGATTCGGTTATGCGAATTGGCTGATATGTGTGGAATTCACTTATTGCCTTCACAATGCAAATGTTGTTACAATATTGGGTTGGAACTGATCCTGTCTTTGTTACTGCTGGCAAACTGTTGGGAATTTGTCCATCACTTCCTCTGCCTGGGTAGTGTTATTCCGTCATCTTTTACCATTACTGGCATGGTGTCCACGGGAATATCGGAAGCAGGTAGCGCATTCGTCAGCCTCCTTCCTTTGTGACGTCACAAAAGTATCCATTTGTCAAGTAAGAGTAGAGTTTGTGCGTGTGCACTCTTTTTTTCTCCCTGTGGATCAGAGACCCGGCTCATTCATGCAGAATATGTGTATAGACTGTCGGTATTCGATCAATGTTATCTCCGCCATTTAATCCCTACAACGTGGGCTGAGTCTGTGAGCCACGCGACAGTCCATCGGAGTTTGCTTAGGAAATGTGGAAGTTTGTAACCGATAACCGAAGTAGTAACATTGTATAATCTTCGTGGGTTGGGTCAGGTACTCCATATGCCAACGGATCGTCTGCCGTTTTGTGCATTGTACAATGTGGCTGCTGATGATTAGACGAAACCGCTAGGCGACCAGGCGATGACGCGGTTACGGTCAGCAAAAACCTTGGTCGTTCCGCCGAGCAAGGTTGACAGGTGCCCTGTCCCTGTGTTCAGTAGCTCGTGACTATCCACACCGCCGTTTAGAAACATTGACATGACAGTGTGTCGTGGTCATTGGTGAGTCTGGATCCGTAAAGTTGTCAACTCTTCTTTCTCCTGAAACTCAATCGTTCTTATACATTCGTTTTCTTTCTCCATTTTTTGATCGCTATACATTTGTGTTTATTTAATGCTGTGCAACTGAGTGCGCCGCCATTGTTAGGACCAACTGCAGCCCTGACCATTATACCCATGGATACGGCTCAAAGCCACAAAGTATGTCGACGATGTTCATCTCAAAATACGCTGCTTCATACTCCATCTAGTTGACATACGCCATTCTGTATATCTGTACAATGAGGCTAGTTCAATTTCCCACAGATTTTATGTGCGCTTATATAACAGCGTTAGTCTCGATTTGTTCCATCTTGACAGTCATGTGTAATCTCTCTCATGAATCGTTGTATGTCAAGTGCATGTTACTGAAAAACCTACCATTTTGAGTTAGCCACACCCACAACGGATACTAGCTTGACTAACTCCTAATTCTGACGAGCTGATTACAATTTCTGGATTTCGTTAGTCGATGTTTATTTGTCTATTGCATGTTCGACTGACCGGTGCTGATTAGGTTATGGTTACGGAAACTTTGATGTGTTTTCACTTTGCCATGCATCATTCGGTTTCGTTGTATCAGTGTCCTCAGGTTATCATGGGATACTGTTGTTGACTTCGTCGTCTGTTGTGATTATCGTCGTACAGGGTGTTCCAACATGAAGTGACTCAACTAAGTGTGTCACAGCTGCGCTATTTCTTTCCACCCGTATGATTGTTTTGTACACAAGAGGTCAGTCGGAATCCCCTAAGAATCCATGTACCAAACAGGAGACAGGAATAGTGGACTTAAATGGCCACTCGTTGAGATTGCCGTCAGCGTTCATCAGGCAGGCATGATCACCCCATCACACACGCATAAAATGACCTATCTAACAAGTGATCGTACTCTACAGTGTATACGCTGTCCACGTTGAGCAGGGTCAAAGCATATCTGCGTTTCCATACCCCTTTGCATTTAAGGCCGTGACACGTCGCAATCAACTTCACTAAGCCAGCGGCATATGTCCGGCAGGAAAACTTTAAATTTTAATTCAGATTTAAATTAACCATTGTCAGGAAGATCGTAAGTTGATAGAAAATGCATTTAGAAGGGCTTATTCGTTTCAAACGTTCTCATAAGAATGGTCTGTTTAAACTAAACACCTGCAGAAAAGACCTGTACCTTTTGAAAACAACGTAGTTTGATTCCTTTTGATGTCGGTCGTACCATGGGTAAGCTTCTTAAACCAATCGCCAAGGCATCTCAGTAACCCGGGAGTTCTATCTAGGCTCCTCGAGAGTATATTCTTATCAAAGAAGTGAAAGAAAACAAGAACGGAGTTGTCGATTGGACACTGTTCATGAAACAGACCCATGTGGAATCGAAGCCTCCGGAAAAAATAATCAGTGTTCACTTTGCGTAATTTTGTCTGTCGTGAACACGTGGTCAGATCTCTTTGCTGTAGTTTACACACTCACCGGTCGCAAAGTGTGCCTGTGATCCAGTAATCTGGTATTGTGTTAGGCGAGACATTTTATGCGTGCATGATGATAGGGTGACCATGCTTTTTCAAGTGAATGTCAAGTACAACCTTGTCCAATGGTTATTTACATTTCCTATCATAGTTTTCTGTTTTACATGTGAATCCGGAGTTATTGAACATTTGTATTGAAGGCCGGCTTCCGTCTGTTGTGCAAACTTCTCAAGGCAGATTTCTCTTTCATACAACTCATTTTATACACTTGGCCAAGACCACTACAACGCATTTGGTATCAACGTCACAACAGTTGAGTGAAACAGAGAGCACAACTGGAAACATTTCACAAAACACAAAGTTTCATGAGGGAAAAGAAATTGGCCTCGATTCCTAATGGTATCTGATTAGTCACATCATTCTCTTTGTCTCAGCCAGGAAGGTAGGATTATTATACATACTCAGACATTGACGATAAAGTGGTAATCCTTTGCACTCATTGGCTATTAAACCGCCGTTTCTAACCTAACATAAAACATGAGCATACAATAAACGAGTGACTGATGAACTTTGTTTGAACCTCCAGAGTTTCTTTGGTTGAATTAGTATGCAGTTGGCAATGGAATTAAAGGAGCTGGAAACTGGAATAGTCGATAAACCTAAAGCTGCTTGCATCCCGACCCAATTGTGCATGAGGATTTAGCCAAAAGCAGTCCTGTTACCAATCAGTCCCTGGATAGTGCAAGTAATCTACTTCCTTGTTACACAGGCTGGAAGACAATTAGGCGTTCAAACTTGACTAGTTACTAACCTTCGTTTGTAGTCTGTTGGTTGAAGTCCAGTCATCCATGATATGCGACCCATTCTGTTTGAAACGGGAACTTTACCAGGCCATCAAGTGGAAGGTCTTCCAAGGTGGAAAGCGGACCTAATCACGTTGAACATCCTGATTAAGGGAGTCCATGACAGACGAGGTTGTTCATGTACAAGACTAGCCAGTAATGGCCACTGGTCGGCTCTTATAATTCTCGATTGGCGTCTGTTCACTTGGGTTGACCAGCGTACCTCGCGAACCCTTTTGAGTTCATGATTATCGTGTGGAACAATGTGCTATCTCCCAAGAGGTTTGATACCAAGGTTTTCCGAGTTTCCCTCGTGAGCAGTTGATGACTGGTCAACTCATTTCCAGTTTCTGAGGGCGGATTTTCCTATCGTATAAACACCCTTATCAAAATGAGCAGTGGGTAGATGTTATGGAAAACATACGGTTTGCATGCTTTTAATGAAGTGTGGGCAGGATTGTACTAACATTTGATTGCACAATTGCATTTTGATGGTTTTGCCATTTCGTCAAATCTGGCAGTTCTAATATCAGAACACTGTAAACAACTGAATACACTATGGGTCATTTCTGTTTGGAGCCTACTATTGACTGTATGGTCGGCTGTCTCAATCTTGCCGGTAAACCGATTCGTTTAAACCAGTTGTGCACCTATGCAACCCAAGTATTCGACGTGTATGTGTGTAAGTCTCGAAATGTAGATTATCCACGATACAACTTCACACCCAATAATTAAATTACATACCTGTTCACAAAGAACAGAAATAATCACCGCGTGCAATGTAAATAAGGAAAAGAACTGATATCCTATGAACTGGTAACTATTTTGATTATCATTTGAAACTAGTGGAATTTATTCAGCCTTGTACCGGGAAAGATTCATCAAAGAAAGAGTTGTCTTGTAATGCATAGTTTCAGGAATGAATTAAGCACATCGTGCTGATTCAACTACTTCAGGTGCCCTTGGATTCTACCAATTCGGTTTCATTTTACACACATGCGTCTATTATGGTCTACAGCTGTTTTAGCTCATTTCTATCTTATTTATCCTCCTTGATGTGTAGAGAAGTTCGTTTGAAACGTCCTGTGGGAAACCATAACATTTCGTTCTGAATTTAATACAGCCTTCAACTTGGTTTATATCAACCGTTAATAGTGTTGTGACCGCAAAAGTCGCTTGGCCCGCAAATTCGTTTATTACACGAACTCCCGTACGGGCCATGTTAAACATGGGACCACCAACACGTACACCGATTGGCACGGCTGACATGCATTCACACACATTGGGTAGCAGTACGTTGTCATTCCTCCTGGTAGCACTTCCCCCATAGTGTGTACTTACTATTCCGATAGTCGCTTCTGGTCTGTTGTTATCCTGGCGTTGGGGCTTGTCCTTTTGTTCCTGAATGTCGCTTATGATTATTGTACTACTCACAAACGAGACTGCCTGTTGTACAACAGTAGTATCGGCTTTATAAGACAGTGTCTTCGAAACTGATTTTTCAGCTACAATCACTGATGGTTAATTATTCCAACACTTTTTTTTGACTGCGCGCCTTATTCCTTTTGATAATTTCTCACGGCCTACTAATCTCATCCAACATGGAGCATTCTCCCCGTTTGTTTGCGTTAACGTGAGCAACTAGGGATTGACTGGCATCCTCAGTGGTAGACCTGCCTTCATGTGAGATGACCACTAGACTCCTCTGAATCAAGATTAGACACGCAGGACTGACATTGAACCTTTGCTATGCACTCAAGATTAACAGATTATTGCGATGGTAACTTTGGTGGTGACATCGTACTATGCAAATACAGTATTGAATTCAAGGGTATCTGGCTTAATCTGGCCACTTACGCACCGCGGACGCAATTACACCCAAACACATGCTTCATCACACATGATTGGACGTACTTGTTCTCAAATTAACTTGTTGGCGACCCGAACCAGAATACTCTGGTGCACAAATATAATCACAGGTGGCTGGCACCACACTGCCTGCGGTTTTACTCACCTACCCCATATCCATTGTGGGCCCGAAAGTGTTAGGCCGGGATGTTTGTGGATGGAGGTCTTTGTAGTCTAACAAGCTAGTTCTGGTTAGCTAGATGGTAGACTAGTATGAAAATGAAACCCTTATTTATCGGAAAGGCAAATTACAAGGACTCCAGTGACAAGAGCTAAGTTAGGAAGAAAGATATTTGAAGATATGTTGACAGGTTTCCGCTGAAGCAGCAGAACTCTGTACATCCATCCATTATGTACCCATTATTACTGATTCTGTATGTACGCGCAGCACATTCGCCTAGAGAAAGCTAAGAGGAAGAATGTGCCTCACTCGGGTTGACATCCAAAACGGACCTGGTTGCTGGAACTGCGAAAGCCATGATTAGTAGCTACAGCTTCCCTTCACTGAGTGCAACCAACACACCATCATCTGCAATCAACAGCATGCGTATTGTCGAATTATGTAGCCGACTTTGGGCACCGAAATATCGAATGTTCAGAAGGCTCCCATTCGTGCAATTTTCAACTTCTACACTGTCCTCTGAGTTCTAGAGAGCAGTTGTTGATATTGCAGTCAGAGCTAGAGCTAGAGCACAACCCAGCTTCGAATCCCTGACAATGTTCGCATCACCAGAAGTCGATTCACACGTTTACATCTTCGGCCTCATGCGAAATCTTTAATTGACGAACTTACCTGAACAGCCAAGCTTGCCGCGCACCGCCCACAGTGCCTCACGGCTCACGGAATCAATTGCCTTGGTGAGATCCACAAACACAGTATACAAAGGCTGGTTACGTTCATGTCAGGCAGCGAATATCACATCGATCATATTGCGATTCGTTTGATATCTTCACTATACTTCTGGAACATAGATCTCCAAAACTTCCGCCTTCAGTCAGTTCAGTATGATGTTTGCTGACTTCTTTCCAACACAACTCAATAGATTGATCGGAATAGGTCGTTAATTTCTTGTTCATTGCACCCTCGGACTGGGTTAATCCCCACTACTAAGTGTGGCAAAATTACTAGCCGTTTGCTCCCGCCAGGTTTCCTCACGAGTACCTCCATATTCTGTTGTCTTGCAGGTCAAGCTTTTGAGTCACAAGCCCCGGTTAGGGTGAAAGGAAAGCTATCACACAATTACATTCAAATTCCCCTGACACAGACCGTGTTTATAGAACTGATGACCGATGGGCTGATAAATTTTGCTGGTGCTGCGAGGGGTTGTCAGTTCGATTCCCCATTAAGACTATCTCCATCTGATGAGCACAAACAAGGACGAAACCGATCGAGAAGTGTGGGTTTGAGGGTAAGCCTCAAGAATCATTATGTGCTAAATTTCGAGCCCTTCCGGCCGTACCCAGTGCAAAACTGACAGTGCGAGATGGGTTGTGTCTGTCCTCATAGGCAGGACGAAAAGTGAGTTACAACCTAAAAAAAACCTATTTCTTTTTATCACAGAATTCAAACTGTTGAGTCAAATACTCAAGCTGAGGTCCACGTGACAATCTGAGACATGCCCGCAGACACAGGACTTTGTCTGTCGGAACGTTAAATGGGCATACACAAGTGGATGAGTGCACCACCGGACAGCTGGAATGTTTCACCACAGTAATCGCCCTGGTGCTGAGACGCTACGGCATGGAGGTCACATCATTAAGTGCGACAAGGCTTGCATACCAAGGTGAACACCAGGAAGCGGGTGCAAAGTACACTTTCTACTAAATAGGTTGCCAGGTAAAAGATGTTAGGGAGAGTGGTGTCTGTTTCACAATCGCTGACAACATCAATTCTTTGATGATGAGTGGCCCAGCATCAGCCCCGGAGTCGTGTCTATAGGATTGCGACTAGGTTGAATTCAGTCTGCTACATTCCTTGGTGCTTATATTCCAGCTACGTGTCACATTGACGATACAAAAGACCAGTTCTACGAACGTCTGTATATCACAATCAGATTGACACTGAAGGGTTATCGACTGGTTCTTTTGAAGACTTTGTGCGTGCAGGTTAAGCGCAACTCAGCAACCTGGCTGTGAGTCTCGGGACCGAGCCCACGGTGCCGCTACAGTCAACAGAATCGTTGGTCATCTGCTCCATTTGTGCGCTATTCACCAATTGATTAATATAAACACCTGATTCTAGCTGGATGCGGGCAATATCACTACCTGAACTCATTCACAAACCGGTCATCACCACTGGCTTGACTACAAGATCGTACGATAGCGTGACATTTGTGAAGTGTGCATCATGTGAGTGATGTGGGAACTGAGTCATAGACTCATAGGCTGATCACGACCAAATTGTTCATTCATATTTTTAGGCCCATTTACAATGAGTCCTGTAGACAGCTGCGAAAACTGAATGTTAAACGGTTGGGGAACTCGAAGACGAGGACAATATTTTAACGTGCAGTAGCCGTCCACCCGAACGACACCCCCTCATCCACTATCCCTGACGGTAGGAGTTGTCGATATGATTGGTATTCAACGGCAAACCGTCCGGACTGGTTCGGAGACAACGGTGTAGTAATTTGGAGGCTGGCGAGAAAGAGGGATTAGGCGCTTTCTGTTTCCACAATGGACTCATGCGTGTTAGAGAGAAGAGGCATGTTCCGGAGTGTTTGCGGTCAACTCGCTGAAGGGTTTCACGGAATCAAGGGCGTTTGTTGTAGCCAGCAAAACAAGCTGATACAGGACTGTGTTGAACGCTGATAACCTACGCAGTTCTACGGTTCGTTGAGAACGAGTTTTGGCATATTCATCCAGTCTTGTAGAGCACTAATTAACTGTCTCTGGTCTTTCGTGTACTCAACCGAGGGACAGGAGCTTTGGTAACCTACGAAGTCGATCGGCTGCTGTTGACTGAGTGGCCTTGCATAGCCTGCTGCTTTAGCTATAAACTCCTATACAGACACACTCACACTCGACTGATATCGTAGGGTCTGCCTTGTGTGAACCTGTGGGTGAGCATGCCGAAGGATTCATAATGGCAGTTTTGCAGCAAGCGATCCTCTTCTTTTCTGCCGAGTTATCTGACAATGTTTCAACCGACTGAGTTCCTTTATGTTCGACTGTATGATGATCTTTTATATAAAATGAGTCGATTTACCGACGTAATTTAAGTGACCGGTCGACATTTTGGACTAATGGACGTTACTGCAACGTTTCTCGCTAAGCAGACACAATCGTTCTAGTCGCGTTAATCCTCAGCTGTCCAACCTATTGACCCTTAACGTAACCCAGTACCTAGTCAGGCTCCAACTGCATTGCTGGTTCAGCTTTGAATAGTACGCTGATCATACGACGTGAGTTGATGTGAATCCAGCCACGCGGACGAACGTCACAATACTCGGTCAATCCCAGAAGCTCACTCACTGCATGCCTATTAATGTTAGTTCACCGTCGTACCGACCGATACGCACACTACCAATGCAAATTCCAAACTGTCGGTCAACGGCCAGTGTGATGGTGTGTGACTTCGTCTTTCTATCGGTCCGTTTAAGCATGTTTGTAAGCATGCGCCACCGTGGTGTACAATCAGCTAGCTACCCTACTCCATCGTTTTATTTTTAAGTGCGCATTTTTGGGAGTATTATTCGTCTGAATGCACATTTTCGCCATCTCTAAATTCAGACCATTTTACATGTTCGAACTATCGCATCTGAGTACATACAGTGACCTCCTTTTCTATGATTGTATATCTCATTGTGGAAGCTGTTTATCTGATTCGTGTTTATGTAGAAATCAAGCGTTATGTGGAGCACATTTACTCCTTGACATCTTATTTGTGGTTATTATAGGTTTACATACAACCGAACTCCAGCTGACCCAGTTGCCAATATGTTAACTCTCAAATTACAATAGAAAAACGGAATAACGCGCACCCTGCGAAATAGCTATTCTTGTTTGTCCATATATTCATTATCTAGAATTTTGTGAGAGTACGACCATCTAACTTATCTCCAGTCGAAAATCCCACAGTTAATTCGTTACGCTGAACAGCAATGAGTTTGTCGCTTGATTTAGATCCTGGTAATTGATGAGAAGTATACAGAGTTTGGAACTTCATTGGAACGAGCCAAGACGGATCGGAGATATGCACGATTACTTATGAGGTTGCAAACAATCTCATCCTTCTAGCATTAACCCACCCTCATGAGGTTGAATGCAGTCATCTTTTCGATCGCCCTGTTCTGAGTTTTGCAGTTGGCTGATACGTAACACATATCTCACCCTGTTGTTGACTGCGGGGCAGCACACACTGCGTGATGCATCAAATGAATAATGATCTGATTTCTTATCTGAAAAATAAATGTACAAACATACACCGCACTACTTCACTCTGACGTTAATACCGAAATGCATCGAAATACCAAGCATTCCTTTTGATCACTCGTGTTTTGTGTGTATGTGTGTCTGCTGAACACTGATACCATGGCGGGTGTTCTCTAATCTACACTACTCACACAACAACAACAACATTAGCGCCACCTTTCTCTAAACCTTGACTGTGTGAAAATGGTTTGAATGCCTCAGAGTCAATTTTGGTATGTCGCCACTCTGTCTTCGCAACTGCGGTCGCCTAATTTGTTCACTACCCTCCGCTTACAGGGTTCGACCTTGTGCACTGTTCACTGAAACACTCTGTATATGTGATTCTTCCTAGTGAGTATGGTTTCCACTACACCGTATTTTCAGTGATATCTTCGAAGCTCCCCTTGTTTATGCATCTGATTGACGTGTATATATGTGTGGTTATCAGTCATACTGTAATTGTATCCCCAGTGAAGATAGACGATGTTTTATTTGAGCACGTTACTTCAATTCTGTTGATATTCATCCACCCAACTCAGTTGGCATTGTGTTGGCAACCTCATCAGGTCGCATACTACACAGCTGTCAAATATAAAGGGTGGTAATTATCATGATGTGAGATTTGCATGTTGATCGACCAGAAACAGCTGCATCAATAACGTGTACTAGTTTACTGGTCATGAACCAGCATTGTTGTTTACTGCCTTTCTGTAGCTCACAACACGTGACCAGAAAACACACTGTGGACAAGGATACACTTCTACAGTCCCACATTTCTGTACATTCACTGGAAGTTTATCTTTGTACCAGTCATCATTGGGTCACAGTCAAATATTATTAATCTTAAGTTTTGCAGGGTAATGAAAAATGTTTGTTTTCAAGTTGGCAGTGATAAATTTTGTTACGTTTTGTTTATACAAACCATTTATTTATATGGATTTGTGCTTGACAGAGCGGTACAGTGAACCAAATCATCGTTTACCGAAGTAGCCTAAAAACGATGTTTGGGAATATAATATTACGAAGACAAAATGACGAATGTGTTCTTGCGGCTTCACCATATGATCACTTCATTTTCGCAATCTAAACTATTACAGACTCTCCGCATAGGCTGCTAATGTAACTGGATAATCCACGAGCTGCTCAGGTCTTTTGTGGTTGGGCTGCTGGTGGTCAACACAAATCGATCGGTGATCATGGGCGGTTGAGAACGTCTTTGATTTAATTAACCGATTTCCAGTAGTTTTGAACGTTGCGAGACAGTGTTATTAGACTAACCTTGATAGACTGATTTAGCTCTTGTAGCCGACTTTGAATGACATGCATGCATGGTCGGGTTAACCGGGTGGTTTATGTCTTCTAAACGAGTGATTCTCGCACCTGTCGATTTTCTCATTGCAATTCTTAACTCGAGCGGATGATACACTGTTATTTTTTCGAGTAACTGTCTTGTAAACCCAATATTTTATACTGTACAACATAAATGATTAAACAAACGCTTAACCTGGTCACCTGTGAACAGGCAGTTATCGTGAGCGAAGTGTATCTTGTTCACAAGTAACGATAGAAGACATACATCGCGAGATGTTAACATCTGAAACACTCGGCGAAGCTTATTGTAAAACAATGGGTTCCCTTGATTTAATTAATCAAAACAGCAAGAAGACAAACGATGCTGGATGTTAACATTTCGAGTTATCTCATCAGCCGCATACTAAATATATACAGAATATATAACAATGGTTCACACTGTCCACCTCCCCTGGTAGCAGCCTTGTGACCCTAAAATTCAATCTGTTCAACTATTGTTGCCATACGCCTTTGTTATATATTCTGTATGTATTTAGTATGCAGCTGATTAGATAAATCGAAATGTTAACATCCCACACTGTTTGTCTTCTTGCTGTTCTGACGAAGCTTATTGTATTAGCGGTTACTGCCCAACGCTGTGACGGAATCTTCTTTTTAGGGGAAAATGATGAGAATGGTTTTCTCCTCTATCATCAATATTTCACATTTCACTGTTTCATCTTTAATTTTTGAAATCTATCAACCTGACTAGCCATTTTTTTAAAGCGTCGTGGACAGAACTTTGAGTCCAACATCAGTAACATGGTCCGAGCGGATTTTTGCTCTGGCACTGATGCCCTGAACCATATGGCGTTCCGTTTTGTACGGTACAAATTCTTCGCGATTTGTATTTTTTTTGCTGCCATTGACTTACGGTACAATAAAAGCCTCAACGAACATCAAGGAAATGAAAAGCATTATTCAGTTTAGCATGTGATGGAAGCTAAATGGAGGTGTGTGCCAGTCAGTATCAAGGATCGCAACATATCGTCTTTGTAGCTCCGATTGAAGTGTGTCTCTTACCGACAATTCGAACGGGTTGTTTTCGAGTTTTCACACTGAAATCTCCTCAAGCGATGAACCCCTTGTGGGAACCTCATAGCTACACTTCCTGTTTGGTGCCAAAAATCACCATTGAATTCAAATTGAATGTTAAACGAAGAGTATAATAATAACTGGTTAAGAGTTACTGTTGGGATTTACATACAGATGTATCACTCCTCACTATAGCTGTTCAAATGGGTGATGGTTTTTCTTATGAGCGTCGTTTGATAATGATGATATTACTCACAATAAAACGCTGCAATTGTCACTGACCTTTACATCTGTTACAGCCTCAGTAAACATGAATACTCCATGCTGGCTACAACAGCATGATCATCGAAGAACTGGCTACAGAATGTCACCGAACCATTTCACAGTAGCTTGGTGTGATGAGTTGCACCTATCGTAAAATAGTCTCATTGGACAACCTTGTGTTGTAATGCTAGTGTGACTCATACGGGAGTGCAGTTACTAGGTCTGCGGGTTTGAGGAAGTCAACTGAAAGCTGGTTGATTAAGTCTTGCTCTTTAAAACCTTTCGATGTGTTGCTTTATCCGTCCTCGACAACAAAGCATCGTATCCTTGTCTTTCATAAGGGTGAATTCCTTCTCATCAGGTACGTTTTGTGACCTTTTGTCTAAGTAATCTTCCAGGAGTACTATACCGGCTTTTTTATCCGGTCGTATGGGTGCAATATCGTTACGACTGTGTGCTGCATTTTATAATTTGGCATATTTGCTTGCTGAATGGCCCCTGTGTTAGTGTGTGGCAACAACAGTTGAATGAGTTAGGTTTGAATTGAATTGTTCAAAGTGTACACTGGGCGTCGGAGATTACTACAAGTTTGGTTAAACACATTTCCAAATTGTACTTCTGTGGCTGGCTCACTGTTGTGATGACGTGGACAGTAAACTTATGGTCATCTCAACATTACTGTATATAACGCATAGGCTGTGGCTTTAAAAAAATTGTGAATGTACCTTTTGGAATAGCCTGGGGGTTTGGATTAAGGTTTTACATCAGCCACGAAAAGTGGGGAAATCGAAAACGACCGCGATAATCGTTCATTCAGAAGACATCAACCACGAGGCTAGCCCTACCGTCTACAAGAGCTCGGACAGCTAAATGAGTTTAGTCCACTAACACTCTGACGCTACTTTCGAAGCGTTTGTAATGTGACCGCGAAATCTAAAAACTTATGCACGTGGAAATTTCATCTGTGCCAATGATCGATGTGTTTCGATATTCTTTCAACCCATTACTAGTGACGCAAATTGTTTTTGGCCCATCCAATTTCGTTACGAAATTGTGCAACAAATTCGCAATATTTTAGCTTGTAGCTATGTACCGACATTATTATCAGATGTCAAAAACATCTTCGCCACTTTTTCTTTTTAACGGAACTGTGGATTTATCAATATAAATTTAAAATAATTACTCACAGTTAATCGCATCCTGCGAATTCATAAGCACTTTTTGGTCTGTTCGTTTCAGAAGGATGTGCCATACTCATGTTTCGTTATTTGTAGTGACCGCCTTCAGTACGTACTGTTCCCCCAACTGTGCCAACTAAAAAGTCTTTCGAAATGCGAAAGTTGCCATGTTAATAAACGTGTGTTTGCGGATAGACCGCTGTTTACATCATGCTGCACTGTGGTTTATCACTAAGCGTCACACTAGCAAACGATACGTATTTATTTCAACAGGTCGGACACGAGGATGTGGTTGTCTGGTTACGAGTTGGTACGTTTCATCCGTTAGTAGTCTCATTTAGTGATGCCCGTTTTAGTTAACGCTGCGCTGACGTTGGAAGTACGACATTCGACTGTCACAGACGGCATTTCATAATTAGGCCACTGTTCAAGCCACGAACGGAGTAACTGTCCCTATTATTTCACTGTGCGTCTTCTGTGCAACACATTCCACAATTATATGAGATTATTGCTGTTTGACTGTTGGCACAATTGGATTAGATTACATGAATATGCACTGTGTGTTGATATCGGTGCCTATAGAACTGCAATAAACCGACGTTTGAATGCAAAATGTGCGGAGAGTGAAATTTTCCGCCAAACCCTAATGTATGAACATATATTCGATCGATAATGGGATATCCGCTGCGTTTTTAAAACGAGGCACCTAGGTTCCAGTCGCGACAAGACAGTATAATTGGGTCATTTGCTGTCCTAAGTCTTACATTACCAACTCACGTCACCGAATTCAATCATCTTCCACATTCTTTGACTTCTTCGATCACAGATCGGTCTGTTAGCCTGACGGATGAACGTTGTCTGCAGTGGTATATCTTATTATTGTTAGTTCACGTTTGAATTGGCTTATTGGCGGATATTTCGAATGCAAATTCCGTTTTTTAACTTCACACACCATAATTATCGGTATTCTTTCTAATAAACTGGGTGGGTAGCTTTACGTGTCATTTTTTTTTAGTTTCGTTTACTTAATTTTCATTCAACCTCTTCACTTTGTTTACTCCTCCGTTGTTTCTCCCAAGGCCCTAACACCGAATCACGGACATAACCTCGAAACGGAACATGATCACGCGCATACACACGCGGCCGAAGCACAGGCTGCACATGATCATCGTGAAATGATAACCAAATCTTTGGTGGTTCTTGTTGGCATTTACGCTTTCTTTCTCACAGAACGTTTGACGATTCTCTGTCAGAATAGCACGTCCAGGAAAAAGATGAAACGTCAGCGTGTGAGTTTGACAGTTCGATTATTTGAGGTTATAGATGAAACAGTTAATGAAAGCCTATGGATTTTTTTATCTTATATAGAAATAATGTGTGATCTCCGCGTTCACGTTAAACTGTCGTGATGACTGAACCCAAAGGAAGCTTGTGTGAAAGCGACTTGTGTTGCACCACCCTGGCTTGATCCGCTCATTCTCTGTCCGGTGTAAACTAGGGCGTGTAGATGAAAGCTGTTGGGCATCAGTTGGCTCAGGCAGTACTCTAAAGCCAAATTCTGTTCTGTCAGGAACAAAATCGAGGCAGTATCCAATTGTAAGATCCAAACTAGGAAAACAAACAAATATTACGAATCTAACAGAACGGGAAAACGGAGGGTGGCATGTGAGCCACTGAGAACGTTTGAGTTTTAGAGTAGATGATGATCCTATTTATTTATAGCAAAAAATGTGTATGAATCCATACATTTCAACTTATCATCTTCCGTATAACAAAGTTGACGTAAGCAACCGATGTTTCTGTATGAAAACATCATACACAACTCCACTGACCTGTTCTAAAATTTACCATGTTTTTTAGGACGTGATAAGAAAGCACTTGGCGTAAAACTTCTACAATGAAACCACATAATACCTTTCTGGCAAAACACACCGTAAAGCCGAACAACAGAGATAATAGCTGGCTACCGGCGTCTCGGTTCTGAGTAAGAAAACAGGACTTTTTCCATCAACAGTGCCCGTAACAAACGTTTTAGTGTCTCCTATGAGTGATACTTGTTTGTGTTATAAGGGTAGTTATATACTATTGGAAATTTTTTGAGTATCTCGCGAACTCATGTTAACCGGTGTGCGATCAACACTCTGATAGATATGGCTATTTTGTTCGCGCAACGTAAACCATTTCCCATCGAATTGTATTGCATTATTGATTATCAGTTGAAATTTTTGGTTATTTTAAGCCGGTTTTTCAAGTGGGTCACTCAGAAAATTTGCCTTACTGCGAACACTGCGATTACATGTAGTTGGTGGCCAACCTTTTTTGCACTAGCCTATTTTGCTCATGAAAAACATATTTATCTCAATCAATGCGCTTTCTACTGTTCCGTTGAATACATGCAAAATGAGATTTCCCCGGTTTATTTGACACAGACGATTGTGTAGTCAGTCATAATTTACAATTGCTAATTACTGTCTTCGGAGCGATCGATTAACGTTGGTAGGTGGAAGTTTTCACGTCGTTCTCTTCACGTATATTCAAACAGGTGATTCTGTTGGTTGTAGTATGTTAATATTTTTGTGATGCAAGTTACGATCGCCTCTTTTCGATTATGTTAATGTTGTCGCCTCTGAACAGTTGGCTCACACACAAGGCCAGGCAATAGTGAGTGAATCGTTAGATGTGTGTGCAAAATTCATGCATGTCAACGTTCCAGCTCGAACTTACGTGTTTCAATGGTTCGCCATGTATTATCTTTCTGAATTTTTGTTTCTTTCTTCCAGTACTAACAGTTCTCGAACTCTTGACAAGGTTTGTAAGGACTGGAAAAGTTTGGGCAAAATAACGCGTGCTTTCAAAGTACTGAACTGTTCGGGGAAAAGGAAAAACCTCTCAGATTAGTGAAACGTAAAAGGGTGTAACATAAATACGTCGTTTGAACTTCATCTTTATGGACGGTTAGAAACTTATTTTCTGTTTTGAATGTCAAACGGAAGTCAACAGCTGTTCTTCTTTGACCTGTTGTTCCCCATTATCATAGTTTAAGATTCCTTTTCAAGTTCAACCCGGTCCCCAACATACCATGGTTACATTCAAAGGTTGTAGGTTAGACTTTGGAGGAAATTAACAGAAATGCTCATAGTTGACCAGACAGTGCATTGACTGTGCTTTTTAGAGCATTTCCTGTAAAACTGTGTTGTTCCGGAAAAGTTTTTCCTATTCAATAGCCATCTTTCCCAAGGTGATTGTACCGGGTTATAAAAAAAGTGGCCATAGAAGATGAAACCCACAAAGAATCAATCAATTGTTTCACATTACCGCTAATTTTGAGGCCACATCAACAAATCCTACTACCTTTTCATTGGCAAGCAACTGTTGAACGTGGCTTTGTTTTCAACACAGTTACCGCGCCGACGACAATCTGAATTTAGAAGGACTTGATTGTAATACAGCCTATCTATCAGGCAGTTTCTGATTCTGGTAGTGTTGACACTGCGATTCTATTCGCTAATCACCTGCACTCGTACACATCCTATGTCGAAAACAAGCACCATTACAGTAATCCACTAACATACTCAGTTGCTGATTCTAACTCCAACTAGCCAAAATGTTACATTTTAGCTTACGTGGATTGTTAGTTTGCAGCTCACTGACGATATAATTTGTTGAGTTTCACAACAAATGTTAGTTTGTTATTTGTTAAGTTGTTCAGCATTCTACTTTTGAACTGTTCCCTGCAGATCAGCAATGCAGATGGCCCTCTAACGGATAAAGATGTTACTTACCAACCGATTCCCACACAAGGACAACTCACCATAGACGGTCATTTCTGCTCAGAAGTTGACAAAGAAGAACATTTGAATACGTCTGTTACTGCACATGCCACTGGGGCAACAAACGACGATCATGGGATCTCAACACAAAAGTCAGCCAACAACACGAACGCTCGTAGGTTAAGTGTTCCTGAAAGTGTGAGCCCTGTTGCGGACCTGGTGAGCACAATTCTACAAAAACACTTGTGTGATAATCTAGTGCATCTCATTGTAGCTCTCACCAATGTCTGCTGACTTTTATTCAATATTTCGTTATTTTTAGTTAATTTTTTTCTTTTTCTCACATTTTGCGATTACAGCCCTTATCCTGTGGTGAAAATCGCTTGTGTAATCGGCCACCGGAGCGTCCTATGGACAACACACGATGTGTTGATCACCTAAGCGGTAAGTAATGATTGATGCAATTAGTCCATGTCCATATCACTCTTTACTCGGTTCCGTATAGCTTATACATGTTTTCTTATGTTTTCTGGGAAAAATGCCGCTGAAAACATCCACTATATAAACCTGATCTTTTGTGAATGTGCTCTGCACATCTGTCTTGTGAGGTGTTTTTTGTAGGACTGGCCACGTTCTTCATTTGCACTTACCCCTAGGACTGGTCGTCTGAGAGGTGTTAGTTTTTGTGGGTGCTTCAGTTTATGCTACCTGTCTTATCAAGTCAGATGTGCAGCCATAGTCGGTTGGCTTTTGTCAACCGTCAACGTTTGTGTTGTGGGTAACACGTAGAACGAATCTGGAACATGATGCTTTTTTAGCTGAACTTCGGAACCCAACCACTTTGTTTTGAGAGCATTACAAATCTGTTTGTTCGTTCCGCCATATCTTCTGTTCAGCAAGATAATCGACTTCAGCTTATCCACCTAATCTTTGACTTAACCATTCATTACGAGCTCGTCACGTGCTATTGTTCCATACAGGGA
>LUCH01003045.1:9713-20288 GCA_013368495.1 Paragonimus heterotremus | reverse complement strand
CTTTTGAAAAGTAGCACTAGACTGCAGTTTTGCTCTGATTAGAGCTCGTCAGTAGTAGGCAAGGATATGCACTACTGACGAGCTCCAATTAGAGCAAAACTCGAGTCTAGTGCTACTTTTCAAAAGAGGCTGGCTGAAACGTCTATCGGAATGTGAAAACCAAAATCTCCTACTACTCATTATTAACGTTCATTTGTGCGCCGAATTTGTCAGACTGGCTGACAACAACGAAAACCGTTTTTCTTCTAAAATTTACATATCATTCTGCAAAATGCGATACTTTTACCGGTTGTGTTTCGTTTGGTTCAGCCTCCGAAATGATTTTACATTTGTCTTGTGTTTCTGTCCCTTGGTTAGATTTCTTCTAAAAGTCAACCATCTACTAAATGGTCAGACCTGCCTAACATTGTAATATGTGAATTGGCCAGTATGAGTGAAAAGGCGGTCTACATCGTATTAACTTACTGTTCTCATGTTCTTCCTAAACCATCCCCATAAAGTATTAACCATGAATAGTGTATTCATGCACATGTATTATGCTTCGGTTTTGCTTGTATGGGAAGTACTAGTTGGGAAATATTCTCATCGACGTAACTTCATGCATTTCTGTATAATTCTGAACAATGTCTTATCTTTCCATTAGAAGCCAATAACTGAATAAATGGAGTTGATCTCGAATGACCCTTTAGTTAAACGTAAACTGTAAATTGTCTGTTGTATCAAATTTGTCCTGGAGGTAACTCACTATAGTAGAACAACGAGCCGAAAGAAACCAGATCAAAGTTTGACTAGAACGCGGGCAAATATTGTTCGGTGCGGTAAGTGAGTAATTGACAACACTCAGCCAACACTATGTGCACATATTGTTATGTTTGTTTGAAATTATCTCCGAAGTATATGCTATCTATTTCCCTTCGTCGTGCGTATATTTCTTTCGTCACTATGATCGTTTTATCCCGAAAAGCTGTTTTTATTCAGATATCGGGATTGTGTATATCTTCCATCTCGTGTGTCATTTATGTTCAGAACTAATTCACCCATATCATTTCGTTTCATGAGGCTGCTGCTGGTAGTTTTTGGTAACATGCTCCATGTGGTTTGTATTGCATATCTTGTTCTTGACTGCTTTTCAGTTTGTTTGAAAATTATGTTTTTTTATTGCTCATTTTTACATACCAGAGTTCATAAATGTACTCACTAATTTGTTATAGTACATCAATAGTTTTATCTTTATACACAAAAATCACGACTTTAAATTTTTTGCAGATAACTTATATGGACGCACAAATACTGGCATCGTGATGACAGACTCAACTCCTAACAGAGATCTCTCCGACGGTCCCAGTCACTTTTGGCCTTCAGCTATCTTCGTCAGTCTTGACAGTGGTTCAGTCCTTGCTGATGAGACTAATTCCATTGGTCTAACAAAGATGAATGGCATCATTGCATCTGCTTTAACTCCGGCCACATCGCACGAGAGTTTATCGCATGCCTTAGATCTTCCAAATGGACATACTATCAAAACGAAACATGTTAGTCTTCTTTCTCATTGCCTTCTGATTTTTCTTCTACCGGCTCAAGTTAGTTCTCCGCGGTTTGTATAGCGTTGCCTATCCTTCGGTCGTGCTTGATCTACTTAATATCCTCGGATCGGTGCGTTGTTGTCACCTTGATTGCACTCACTCCATGTGCAGCAGCACCGGTTTGTTGCATAATTTATCATCTTCAACATACAGTTCGCTTTATGAATGAGTGGACCATTTAACTGCAGTTTGTGAAATAGGTGGTTATGTTACCTTCTACAGCTGTCGATTCTCTTTGCAAACTGTTTTTCGCAACTTTTCATATTTTTCGACACAACAGTTCTGTTTTGTAAACCGTTGTGTTCTAAATTCAAACCACCTTCTCTTGCAGTGTCCAGTGAAACATGTGATCTAGTCACTGTAACGCCGACAGATGCAGGTGCTGCGGTGCATCTGTCAACTCGTTGTTCCGACAACAGGTTACGTTTTTTGTTCCAACTTCACAACGAGTTTGAACGTGTACAGCCATTTTGAACATGATCACTAGGATCTAGATATTTCATTTTGGGTTCGCGAATAGCGGTTCTCCCGAACTGAATCACACCAACCTTTTCAATCTGTTTTCAAAACAGTATGTGAACTGCTGAATGCAATTTTTACGGACCACCAACCGACTGAAGATAAACATTGTGTTATTTTACACTCGAATTTCTTCGTTATTGTCACATTATCCTGTCTTTACTCATCATGATAGCACTCATTTGTGTGTTTTATTGTCTGCCAGATTGAGCAGCACACCAACGCTGTCACCGATCACCCTGCAGTGAAAGCTACTCCCCAAGCTATGGCATATTTGGATGTATCCGATCAACAACCGACTCATCCACATCGGGACAAACCACACGGACATCATCACGGACACAGTCATGACCTGAGCTCGGTGCGTGCCATCGCCTACACGGTTATTGCCGGCGATGGGCTGCACAATTTCTGTGATGGTATTGCTATCGGGGCAGCGTTTGCAAACAATGTGCGTGGAGGTCTGTCAACTGCGATCGCTGTTCTTTGTCATGAACTTCCCCATGAACTGGGTATGTTACGTTCGGTTCCTTTTTTTTAGATACGCACATTTTCGGTGTTGTACCAAACAGAGAGCCCGATGGCCTCGGGCTGTCGTCGATCGTCAGAGTAGTCCGCGAAATGATGTTGATAAATATACAGAAATGCGGGAAATAAAATGTAAATTAGAAACCTTGGAAAATCATTGCTGCTTGATCGCTATTGATTGTCATGCAGTACTCTGTCGGAGAACGTTTACAATCAGCCATATAAATGGTTGTGCATTCCGCCAGCTTGACAGGCGGCCCTTACCACGTTTACTGAACGAGATGGTCAAAGCTTTCATAATCTGTGGCAGCATCCTCGGTCGACCGACCGATCGCCCTGCTACTTTCTCAGACAATGAGTAGTGGGGTTGTACAACACGTGGTGGGGTCAGGCGCCTTACTGGTATACAGATCACGTGGCTCAGCGACAGTAGATTGTAAATTCTCGCCACCATAACTATCGTCTGAGGTCTTGGATGTTTCCCAAATATACACCGATGAACTGTCAAGTTACTTGCACAGTCATCTACTCTGTGAAGGCAACGGTAATTGGATTCCAATAATTTACACTCATCTTTCGCCCGAAAGTGTCATGGTTCTAATCCGTAAGGTAAGGGTGAGTACACACATTCTAGAAAAGTCTCTTTTCAGCTGGTAGCCAGACGTCTTTCAGACGCCACAAATGATCAAGACAAACCAATGCCTCACGTTCGTTTCCCTTATTACCACTCCGTCAGCAATACTATAAGCTAATGAAAAAGTGCTACTTTCAACAGTCTCAATCAGCCTGCTTACAACGAATGGGATCGTGGCTAAACCAATCTTGTAGGATCACTTTGTATTTGGAGGACAGGAAGTGTATACCGTACAGACCAGGCGTATAATTCATATTATTCGGTAAAGTCTGCATGTTGTCTGCAAAAGAAGTGAAGTTGTCAGCACATGCCACATTGGCCAGTTTGCTACCTGTCAGAATCCCACTCTACATTTCTCAGAACACCTGAACATTCTTTCTGAGGTATTATTTAGCGTGTAGCTGGAGACAAAGAGAGTCAGACCGCAGCTCCAAACGCCAATATGAAGTAGAGAACGCTTAAGATTGATGTCTATCCATACTCATTGAACATTCTAAATGGTTGTGTAATTATTTTAACAAGTTGACCTATTTCACTAGAACGCTCCCACGATGCAGGCGGTTTCGGGGAGCATGCCTGGCACCTAAGTGTAAAGCAGAGTTCAGGTACAAAAAGACTGATCGTCGGATTAGAAAAAAGTAACTGTGTGGTAGTGTTTGTAACAAAATGTATATGTTTTTGATACACTTGCGACCAAATTGGAAACGTGATTGTTCTTGTTGATTATTTCTTTCGGAAGCCGGCACGTTATGTGACCCTCGGTTATGTTGAATGCAATAGAGGCAATTGGAACACCACTGTGGTTGATGTATGATGGAAACTGGAATTTGCTGTTGTTACAGATCTCTTCAGTCTCTCATATGAAATATAGGAGTGTGGTCAGTTCGGATGTCAGTCTGTCACCATCATCTTCGAAAAAAGTTAGAAAGAGAAGTTCCGGACTCGTTGTTTTCTCACGTTTCGACAGGTTCATCGCGATAACCATTTCTCTTTCTGGCAGATGATCGTTAGAACTATTATAGCTGACCATAAAATCCTCATTGTTTACTGCCGAATAAACGGTTGGCTCGGGTCAGTTGAATTGCATTTCGTAGTTCTCAACACCCCTGTTATTAACACCTCGCCAATGACCAGTCTTACCACAGTAGGAGAAAAGTGTACTCAATTATTGTCTGGCGAAACTCTTCTCTGTTCTTTGTTAGCTCGGCCAATCAGGTGATCTTCGATGCCCCCCTGAGCAGACTCTTCGTAGGCTTACTTTTCAGTTTTCTATTATCCTTATCGTTTTCCGAATCAGTCGAGGTTTACCCATGAACTCTGTTGGGTAAGGAGAAAGTAACTTATTCTGTATCTCTAGGAATTATTTAGAATTCACCTTGTCACATCTCGTTTTCATAATTGTTCAAAATCCGACTCAGTGCTTGTTTTGATCACTCCACGGTTATGACCTGATAAGCTTGGCTGTCAGCACTCTCTGGTATGCACTTCATACAGCCCTATCTTCAAATCTCCAATTGACTGTTATATACCTACGACTGGGTAATCTATAAGCGAGCGATGACACGAAGTGAACACGAGCAACCTCGTGGTCTGAGTCGAAGTGGGTACTCCAAAATGAGTAGTGATCTTTAGGTGAATAATGTTCCCGGTTGTTTACTGCTATGTAGAGGTTTTATGCCCATAGTTAAGTTGCATAGGGCGGTCTTATTGTTACGTATTGTCATATTTTGTGTTGAAATGCTCTTCTCGATATGTAGAGTCTGTGAGCTGCACAGAATCGTGACCGCCTTCTATCATTGTCTGTACGTCACGTGCGGACAATCAAAATACCATCCAGTCATTTTTTTCTTAGCGTAAGACGACCAAGTTTTGAGTTCATATTATCAGTAAACACACTAATGTCTGAGTGTCTAATTTGTCTCAGGATATCAAGAGAGGAAATTGCACGAAGCGTTCTTGATAGCATGTAAGCCATTAGTCGTCAGGGCCCAAGCAAATGAGACAAATAACCAACGTTTTGCGGGTCTGTACGGACGCATTTTGACCGGAGTGTTAAATTTGACGACAGACAAATCACCGTTCACCTAAGTCCATTCAAGCAAGTTTGGTCTGCATCGGAACCCAATGTGGCTGTCACTCTGCTTTGAGCGTAAGACTCGATGTCACCATCGTTAAGCCCTCTGAGAAACTATCGCTGATCTGCAGTATTGTCTGGTGACAAATTCCAATGAATGGCAACACTAGGATCGTAAGTATGCGTTTAGCAAACGGCGGTTTCAACCTCAATAGTACACTCGCTAGTATAACTTGCTGGCCTGATTGTTGGAGAGTGAGGACGTCTAAAAAGCTCATGCTCACCAGTTGTCTTGGCTTGAAAGGATGAAAATCGGATGCAAGGGAAGAGAGAGAAAATAAGGCCGAGAGGACTGGACCGTGTGAATATTGATAACTTTAGACACCTCCCTGCCGTTTTTATTGCGGAAGAGGATTAGCTTAAGAAACCACCCCATCCGGGGTCTCTAACTCGTGAAGCGACAGAGTATAGGTTTTTCTTAATGAACCCTTCACAGAGCCAATGACTCAAAAACCTGACTTAATTGACCATGAGATGTTGATCCGGACCACAGCTCACTGAATAGAGCATTGCTGCTTGATACCATTTACTACTGCACACGATAGATTTATTCACAGTTATGTCAATCTTCTGAGGAGTACTGTGAGTTTTTCGTCCATATTGACTAGTGCGGTCACGATAAACTATTAGACAATCCGAGTGTTCGTTGTTCTGAAGTACCTTTTATAACCTCTTTTTTCCTCTCGAAAGTCAGTAGCGCTTCAACCGTAACAGTGGTTCTGTTGTATACAGGTTTATTTTACTGCCTGAGCACTCATAGACAGGCAGTCAGTTATATAACGTACAGTCCCGTGAATATAACCGTTCTTCCTATGGCTGTTCCTCATTGGTTTTTCTGTCATACTTGTACCTGAAGGGACCAAAGTCCTGTCACCATAGCCCCTTGGAACAATGCGGCGCACAAGTTCATCTATCATATTAACGTAGCAGCAACAAGCGTCATCATCAGTTAGCCATTGTTTTTTCCTACTCTTACAGCATTTACAAACTGTGGATGCGGACTGCATGGGTAATGTAAGAGTGATAACTGCTTACGTCACCCGCACTTTCCACTATCTTTCTACAGTTTATAGCACTTATTTTGTCTACCGTTTAACCAATCATCGCGCACTAAACTGACCCTTACAGTAGTTTTTTGTTTTCCCTATTGACGTTATATGTTCTATACGCCAATTTGATTAAA
Source organism: Paragonimus heterotremus (assembly GCA_013368495.1). Taxonomy (NCBI): domain Eukaryota; kingdom Metazoa; phylum Platyhelminthes; class Trematoda; order Plagiorchiida; family Troglotrematidae; genus Paragonimus; species Paragonimus heterotremus. Next base: position 13,707 of record LUCH01003045.1, on the reverse strand, counting down.
GGTCATTGTTGCGTTGGACCTTGCTGTCTACGTATCTTGTTTTCTTTGAATGGAACAGGTGATTTTGCTGTGCTATTACACGCGGGCATGTCGGTCAAGGCGGCGTTGTTCTACAACCTCTTGTCCAGTGTGTTGTGTGCCGCCGGAACTGCTATCGGTCTCCTTCTCGGTCATATTCAGTCCATCGATACTTGGTTATTCATGTTGACTGCAGGCATGTTTGTTTATATCGCTCTCGTGGACATGGTAAGTCGGTGGTTATCTGTTTTTACGGTGTTTAAATGATCATGCTATATTTATGTCCTTTCAGATAATTTACTGATTCATGTAGCGTGCCCATACAATATCACAAATGTCTGGTAAGATGAACGATACGGATTTCAACGCAAATCGAACGTGCATATATTCTGCTGAAATGAGTTGATATTCACTCAGTAGCTGTTGGTAAATATCATTCTCCCGATACATCTCTATTTGTACGCTTTTCCTCTCTGCATAACCCACTATGGATGACCTTGCATTTGGATTTGCTAAGTTCCTGAGAATGGCGTTGTCTCCGTCTTGCCTTGTAGGTAGCCATTTCTGCCCCAAGGCTTGACACCTAATGTGTATTGTTTACTATTAACTCAGACTTATTTGTGCCTCATTAGGACAGTTCGGCACACAACAAACAATCGTGCTTCTCGGTCATAGATGTACATGACCACGATGAGTCGTACACTTCGCTGTTTCAACGATGGGATGCTGACCCACGTCAGTACGATTCAATTGAGTAACGTATATCAGTTGATTTTAAGCTCTCATGAACCACAGCGGACAGATGGATAGCGTCACGTCATTGTGATATTGATATTGATTATTTTGTGCAGAAAAAGATTCGAGCGAGGACTTGTCATCACTGCTAGAAATTCTTGACATTTATACCAACTGAGTATTACAAGACTGTTTGCAATAGTCCTCAGTCTATGTGAACTCGGTATCTTTTCTTGGTGTGTTCGAACAGCAATAATAAAATCTCATAAGGTTGACATTTGTTCCGGCCGTCCAGATCAGTTTCCTCCATTGCAAAACAAGCGCACATAACATGTACTGTGAGATGCGTGTGAAATTGTACCAATGCATAGTAATTCGATGGGCTTGGTTGGATGGCGGAAACAACCGACATTGGTAATTTCAAAGGTCTATCCCAACTGATGGATGCACACGTTAACCCTCTGTCAAGAACCTCGTGGGTAATGCGATAAGAAGTGTAACTGTATTTATTACAGTTAGTGTGGGGGTGATTCGCCGTCAGACTGCACTTTTGAAGTCAATACGTGATGGAAGTTGTCTGTACTTATGTTCAGAGACGCGGTGAGAACATTTCTGGTAGGTAATAAATATATCCACGAATCATTCTAAGAACGGCGATTGTATGTCTACGGTTGTTTCCTATCCGTACACGCATTGTGTCAATATTGTTTAACCGTTGTCTATTTCTGCTTTAATTGCACTGACAGCGAACTGTGTGACCTTTTTCTTTCACGCAACTAGAATTCATTTACTCTGATTGCATGTAATTAAGCTTTACATTAAAATCTCACTCTCTTAAGGGTTTTGACAACCTTTTTTCGTTCAGACACTACTCATCATTTTACCATGTTTTTCGCAACCACATCTAAATTATCTATAACCGGGCATTATGAAGGACAAAAGTGTCCCATTTTTGCTCAGTTGTTCATTAACTGCATAATAGATGGGCTCGGTCATATCATTCTTTTGTTATAACCTTTGTGTTGTCCATATCTCTATTTCTAGTTCTCTGTCTTCTAAATTTATAGATGCCAGAGCTCACCACAAACCGATTGAAAGGACATCGGGTTTGTCACCAACCAAGTATGCTTTTCTTCTGGCAAAATGTGGGCATTCTACTTGGTTACGGTGTCATGCTACTCATTGCATTCTACGAGGATCAAATAATTTGATACGTATAGAACGCTCTCTCAAGGCTTACATCATCCATCTCAAGTTGATTGAAGCCATGCTGCCTGACTGATATCGATCGCGCTAATTTTTAACGTCGTTTTTGTTTCGGCTTTCATCATCTTCACGTCTGTTCTGTATCTGACTCCGCTGTCAGCTGACTGTCTCCTCATCGATTTCCTCTCCACTTCCGGTCCTCTTCGTTTTAGTTTTTCCCTGTTCAAGCCAAATGTTTGTTTCCATATTGTCGAGCTAGTTTGGACCGCCACGTTGTGCCGCATATTTCACAAACACTCTCATCATCCGTACTGCTTCTGCTTTGAACTCGTTTGTATGTAAGGCCCGACCCCTGCACTCCGCCCCATACCTGATGTGAGGTTTTCTTTTCCTTCAGTCTGATTCTCCTGTCAAGTCAACTTTTGAATAGGGTCATATCGAATTCAGTTTCTGTTTTATTAATTCTTTTGTGAAATTATTTTCTAACATACGTTGACGTGCTTGTAAACTGTCATATACGGGATCTCTCCGGTTCTTCGATGAAGCCATTCACGGTTCCAGTTCTGTTTCTCCCTACTCGCACAAATTCTTCAGATTTTCTCGTCTGTATTAATACATACCTATTCGAGCGTTTTTCAGATCTTAAGTTACCCGAATTTGTAGCCATCGTTTTTTATACGTGTGGGTTCGGGTATTTTGTTTTGAATGATAGTTCGAATCTTCAGCTCTGTCCTTAAATATATACGTTTGCACATCGCCTTCGTCATTTATCACTCATTTTTCAGTATTTTTCTCTTGTTTGTTTATGAGGCAGTCTTGCATCAAAATATAGGTCGGGTAAATTAACTTGAAAATGTACATCTTTAGTTTTCAAATCACGAGGTATTTACCATCCGGCAATGTTAGATCACATGTGAGCTGAACAGCAAAGTTGAATTCATCAAACTTAAACATAAGAAGTTGTTGTAGTCGAGATCTCTAAGTGAATGCCAGTAACGATTATCAAATTTGAGCGCTTCTGTAGTTGGGACTAACCTTCAGTTTCCAAACTGTGGAATATTTACTGGACTACTGGGCCGCGCGTAGGCTGTAGTTATGAATCTGAACGGAGACCTTAAATCCCGAGCTGAAATCCGCGACTCTCAGTGCGTTCTATTTCTGGTGGCAACATACCTATTTATAAATTGTTTCATAGAGGAATGTAGCTGAATTCCATTGTTCTCCAACGTGTCTTTTGGTTGGTTACTGTACTATTGCAATTTTGAAATCTATAACATCATAATGCTTATGAATTCAAAATTAAAAAGAGATATCTCTCGTGTGTGCTATTCTCTACTCTAGTTTCTTTACTATTGATTAGCCGTCGAGACAGAGGCGACTTTCATTGTATATTACTTCCAAACTACCAAATCTGTCTAACTAATGTATCTCACGATAGTTTGAAAACCTTGTTGAATCATTCAGGAACCCCATATGTCGGTTCATCGTAGTCTGCTCACTAATATGTATGATACACGTGAACGGATGATGGTGTTTTAACGATACAGCCGACCTTCAATAACGGCATCATCCAACGGTTTCGGTCAACTGCCGTTATTGGGCAAACTATTGTGGAAGTAAACATGAATTCAAACCAAGGCTAGCATACTGAGTTCAACTAGTGTGGTCATCAGAGTATTCACTACACTGTACTTTCAAAACGCGTGGTATTTATTTGTTCAAAAGGTTAGGGCTACATTTCGTTTTATACATCTTAATCGAATGTGAGCCTAGTGTTTGTTTACACATAACACTTCTGTTAAGGTGTTTTTCATTTACTTCATTTTTGATGAAACCCTCATACTTGGTCTAAGTGTACACTAATCCGTAGGTGCAATAGTTGCACCAGGTCACGTTAATGTTGCTTCTCTCTTAGCATCGACGATATCGCGTTGATCATCATCATCGTAACAACTATGAGCCTGACCAAAAGGTGCTGTGGCTCGATCCGCAGCTCACCTCAACAGTGACGTGGAATATCCTAGAAGAAAACGTT
>LUCH01003044.1:53455-75504 GCA_013368495.1 Paragonimus heterotremus | reverse complement strand
GACTGGATCCGGGACCCTTGGGCCTCTGCCTCGAACCCGTGTATCAATCGCTGAATCGCTGAATTAAATAAGAAGTTTCTGTTCCCCATAGACAAAAAACGCGGTCTAGTTCATCTTCAGATCACACCAGTCAGTCAACAGGTCGTCAATAGGCGCAGGCCTCCACCACGTCCTGGATTCGAAGTTGAAAAATTGGAATCATCGAAACGTAGAAACAACTTTTTTTATTTCGACCAACTTTTCGTCAAGGTCGCTTGTGGCGCGCCTTGGATTTTGCCCCGGCAAAATGACGTACGTTTGCTCGTTTACAACTGTGCCAACCGTAGTTGATATCCTCCTCTTTTTCAGTTCCGTATGTTCTTATTCTCCATCCAGTGTGATTATTATTTATAAGGCCTACCTTTAAACAGTGATGGTGACCACCGGATTGTTCCAATTTTTTAATTACTTTTGTGGTCAGTTAATAGTTGGTTTTTTAAATGTAGTGCTTATAAGTTAATAAAACTTTTTGTCACTTGTCTGTGGCAGCTTCATTGTTATCGTCGCCTCCGTTTGCCAAATATTAATCCACTCGAATGGGATGTTGCCTATAGCTACATTATCGGGCTATATGTGCGTAGTAAAATACATTCTGGTACTTGAGGTCACTTATGTCGCTACAGACACGAAATGAGTGCCTCTGGAGTACAGTAATGAGCTAGTTCATTTACATTGCTCAAAGTGTGTATCACGTTTCATTACATTCTAATATGGCCCAGTTTTAATTCAGTTCAATTCAATTCACAGGACTGGTGACGGCTAGGAGCCAGAATGTCCAGATTCTTGCGTCGATAAGCCCGAGGCCTTCAACGCTACAACTTTAAGTTTTCTGACTTCACGTAGCCACTCGCGACTTCTCTACAACAGAGGAGAGGATCACCAACTAGAGTATACGTCTGCAAAACTGTCGCTTCTACTCGTGAGAAATCACACACACATGAGAACGCTTCAGCTTGCGAACTGGAGATATGCATCCACACCTATCAAAGTTCAGTCGTACTTGCTATCGCATACATCCCAACGTCCATACTCATCAATGCCTATCAGTACGAACTGATGCATACATCTAACATTATGTATTCACTACTACTAACATACTCTGCAAGCCAGCGCGTATTGCACGTCCGCATTCGTATAGGCTTGCACACATGGAGTCGCTGATCTAGGTTCAGGCTTAGCCCCGAACAGCTCATGCTCAACATAATTAGTTCGCGACGGTGAAGTTGAGGTTCCTAGCATGTTCATGTTAGGTGCCAATCGTTGCTGACAGACTAGAAATCGAGTATAGCGAAATAGCTCAAGAACATTAGGGGGGGGGTGGATGCATCCTACTTCATAAATATGAGAGGGTAAGAGAGAACCTATACATATATACAGGCATAAATGTGACAACTCTTGTGCTCAGCGGAAGCAACCTTCCTCAGGATATATACTGTCTCAAGGAAGGAACGGGAAGCTGGCTAACCATGCTCTGCAACGCATCCTGTTTTATATGGGCTGCTTTTTTATGCAATTTTGTTATAGGTGTGACTATGTGTACGTTACTCAGCCCATTTCGCTCCTCATAGATATCCTGGGCCGCAGAGGTCGGGTGGGAGTGGTGCCTGATTAACCTATTTCACCACTTACGACCGCTGACCTGGATCACAAGAACAGAAGCGTACTGGTTACCACAGAGAAATCCGGGCTATCGCTTTACCATCACCACATCCTGGCCACAGGGTCATCTTTTTATTCTAGGGGTAGCATATTTGGAACACTGGCAGAGGTTAGCAGCATTTTTCCACAAACTACGCAGTTCTTTTTTCACTAGTTTTGCTTACACTTCGTGTTGTTATGGAGTGTCATAGGAGTCGTTAGAACGAGGAGAACGAGTGAAGCAGTAATCCATTGACAGCTAGCTGTCCTGAGCTAATGCATATAGGTCCCGAGTAAACGCAATGAACACCATTGTGTACCATGTAGTTTAGGCTTACGCCCTCGAATGGTTTGCTTCTACTTGGGATGCTGCCGTCGGCTACACATTTTCTATTGAAATCGAACTTCGCGCCCACATTTGTTCTTTTGACGTTCTGTATGTATGCGAAGGTGATCAACAGTATTTCTGGATTGGACGGCATATTTCTACAATGTCGTATCGAATAACAGATACCTGTTATGAAGAAATCAGTGTTGTACTCCCCTGTACAAACAATATGTCAGGGTTGGGTCAGTTCAACTAAAGTGCGAAATACTGTTGTTCACAGTCCACTCCTCTGTAGCAAGCAGGATCCTAATGACGTTCCAACTCATCCAAGGAAAGCGTTACTTACAAAGAGCAATAAGCTACTCCAGTGATTCATCACTCTGTGATAAACAAACTTTGTTCAACGAGTGTTGTAGATGTTGTGTATGGTTGTGCCTGTACACTGTTTGTGGCGACTCATCCCATTTCCCCCCCTCTTCCGAAGGGAAGCAAGTAATTAATACTTGGGTCCATGAGAACGAGGAAGTGGCGAGTAACACTTGTTTTTTGTCTCTACTGGTTCTTCCTCACTATGGCAGGTACAGGTCAATGCAGTACTGAGTTGGCATATTCAAGCAATAGTCTGACATAAACACCTTAAGGGTTTTAGAAGTTTCTTTTTTAGTACGTTTTGTCATTCCCGAGGCGGTAAACCCGCTTTTGCTGTCTCGTTCTAGTGATGAAAGAAAAAGAGCTTGAACGATAATCAGGTGCTCGCATGTTCTCAATGCTCATTTCGACAGCACGTACAGCTGTTTACATGTTGCGTCACGTATACGTTGTCACATTCGCCACTAGGAGACGTGTGCACCCTTGTCAGTATGATAAACCCACTCGCATAGTTGTTTACCCGTATTAAGGTTAACTTGCAAGGTGCTTAGATAATTGTGGTTCTAATTTTCCCGCCATCCGCATGGAGAAGAGGGTGATCGATAGAGTGTCAAGGTAGACGAGTGCAGTAATGGTCGTAGAGACACTCACTGAACTGTGTGCTAGGAAGACGAAAGCATGTCCAACTCTGATCCGGAATGTTCTTCCACTAAAGAACCAGGCTTTCCTGCAGTGAGTACTACGTTGACTACCGTTTATCTCCATTTTCGTAAAAGGGTATTGTGTCACCCGGTCACTTGCCCCCGCAATGCTGAGAAAAATGACGTCTGATATAAGGTAATGTCTGACACCCTATATATTGTTTATAGAGAGAAGCGTGTTAGTTGTACAGAGTATTTTCAACAAGAATCCGCGCTGAGGTTCTTCACCAGATACTCTGTGACAGCTCGTGGAAGGGTGTCTTCTATAATCGTACAGAAGATGCTCGTTAAGCGATGGGTCGATCGTTCACAAGAATGTGACAATCGCCCGAATTCTAAATGGGGATGGCATTAACTTCCTTCTATCCCAAGGAAATGACAACGATAAGAGTTGACACAAAGAAGTCATTAAGTGGCTCGACAGATGCGTTAAATATCTCCTGTATTTATAGATGGATCTGATTCGGATACGTCAAACTACAGAAGTTGTGTTTGGAAAGCAAATTTTGCACAGTATGCGCTAAGAATTCTGCGGATAACGGAGGTTGTTGAAACTTGAGATAAAGCGCCCTTATTCTAGATGGCGATTTATTGCTCCTTATGTAACTTGGTGGTGTCGGTACTCTCAGAATTGTTTTCACCGTTCGATTACTTCATCGAAAGAGCTAAAAATGTATTTTTAGAGCGTTTTAAGAGAAGTGTCTTGAAATGATAGTCGGATTTCCCTACATTTTCTGCTAATTATTTTTCACTACTATCTTCTGGTTGGTCATGTGTGCACTTTCGTTGTAATGTATGTTGTTCTCACCTCTGTGTTTAATCCTTCATTGCTTCGCCGATTCGTACGTAGATTCGAAACAGGGAGTCCAAATCATTTGGATTGGCACTTTTGTAATTAGGTGATGTATAGCTTTTGGAGGTTACACAGTGGCATATGAACGGAGGTCATGGTTTTAAACAACCAAGTGGCGCTTTGAAATGGTGTCTGAAGCGAACTAATATCGTTGGGCTTTTTGACAACTCGGTAGAGCAACGTTATTTGGCACGAACGTTGGATTCGTTAAATATCGGTCTGTTGTGTTTCAGAGACTAGGATCCAGGACAGTAGTCACCGTCTAGAGCTAACACCACCCGCACTGTCTACCCGATACTGATTATACACTTCGATTAACTCCACGGCTGCCGCTACCGGTCAAGGTGGAATAGGTATAGTCCTCAGCACGACGACTGCAGCCGCGTTGTTAAGTTGGATTCCTGTTAACAGTAGACTGTGCCGTCTGCTTGACAGGTTCCGTTAAGGCCAACTCCAGACGCAAAACTTTTAGAAGTCTTTCCATTGCATCTGTTTATGCTCCAACAAACTGTAATGACACCGGCGTCAAGGCGCCTTTTACTCAGATCTGACAGCTCTACTTCAGTTGACACATGGTTCTGACCAGAGATAAGAACGCCAGGGTAGGCTGTCTTGGTGAAGCCGAGTCTCGCTTAAGTGGCAGGTTTGGAATAGCACCACATAGCTCGGATAATGGTGGACGACTGTTACAGCTGTGTGCTGAGCATAAGCTATTTCCAGCCAGCACTAGCTTTGGACATCGTACACGTCATTGTTATATTTGATGCCCGCCTTTTCCGAATCACGCCTGGTCTCAGATAGACCACATAGTTGTTAGTCTTAGGTAGCGTAGTTCGATTCAGGAATGTCGTTCTTGTTGCAGCACACACTTGAATTCGGACCACGCGTTGGTACGTTATCGTTTCGTTCTTACTTTTACTGGACAACGACCCCACTGACGGCAACGACTGACTGTTGAGAAACTTGCTACACCGTCGGTAAAGCATAACTACCAAACCAGCCTAGAAAGCTGTCTTCGTAGGTCTCATTCTGAAGATCCTACTGTCTGCTGGGCCGAGGTCTCACAGGCACTTTATGAAGCAGGTATCGTAGCGTGCGGTACGGGGGTACTTGGGTTGAACATACATTACATCTCTGAAAAATCCCTGAAGTCGTTAGAAGTAAGACGGGACCTCCCTTGTGGCAATGTAGTGGGTATGCCCTAGACCCTCACCCACTAACGATTTAAAACCCTTCCCGAAGAGCAATCGAAACGTAGTCCCAGCAGCCATCGAACTAAAGAACGCAGTAAGATTTATAAGCAAACGGCATATTTCCAGCAGTTTCTAAACGAGATGATCAGTTAGTTCTACGCTAGTCTGGGACCAACAGCAGCAACCAAGAGAAAAAAGAAAAAAGCGCGTGGGGGACTCCAGCTCATTCGGCGGCACTCAAAAGCGCGCTCAGCGAAAAAGTACGTAGAAACTTCGAATGCGTTAAACAACACTCGAAAAGGTACAGGTCAAACAACTTTGAAAAATAGAATAGTGAAGGGGCCGTTAAAAAGGACAAGCATTCGCTGCGTGCAATCAGTTGCACGATTGAAGAAGGTGGCACTAAGTTCATAACTGGCGTCCTATAGTAGGCGTACACAGAATCATGCGTACAAAACGGAAAGGCGAGGAAACACAGTTGCAGTCGGGGTCCTTAGAGAAGCCACATGATCGCTGGTCACTACACCAGTTCGTATAAGTCTAGGAAAGATATCCGTAGGAAACTGAAACGTGGCCTAAATGCTGATCGTGAGGTTTGATTGATGGAGAGAATGTTAGAGCATTGGAGACCGTTTTTGCTCCAGGGAACATCGGCAGTCTGTTCAAGTTTATCCGTGCCACTGGCTCCAGGCGACCATTTGTCAGTGAAGCTACCAGAGAGGCAGGTCGCACACATCTATAATAAGTCCAGAAAGTTAGAGCGGTGAGCGGAATACTGAGGGTCAATTTAGCTGGCCTGCTGCTTCTGTTGTGTTGCCATCATAAAATTGTAATGCAGCACCCTGGTCGGTAGATTTGGCACTGCCCACCGAGACCAAGGTTCGCATTCGCACTTCGGTTGTCAAACCAACATGGCCGCTGGCCCAGATGGTCTCGTGCCGGCACTTTTCAAAGAAGATGAAGAGGCGTTAGTGGAGGCTTTCACTCAGTTGCTTCAAATAGTTTGGACGACGGATACCATCTCTCCGTGCTGAGATCACTCGAAACCAGTTCACATATTCAAGAAAATTATCGGGGCTTCTTGCGAAAACCATAGTGAATTTAGTTTGACTCCAGTCATTACTAAAGTTCTGGCACCCATTACACTTCGTCGACTCACTGCAGCTCGAGAGGCAAACAATAGAGAAGAACAGGCAGGGTTCTGCTCTGAATGGCGATTTTTACTCTTCGTCAAATTTTGGAGCAGTATCATGTGTACCGCCAGTCAACAGTTGTCGTATTTATCGACTGTGAGGGTGAGTTCGATTCGGTAGATCGATCTACACCTTTAGAGTCGCTTAAACGCAGGGGTGTACCGATCAAGTATGTGAACATGCAATCGGCGCTGTATTCCCGTACTCCAGCTCAGGTTAGGGTTTACGGTGAACCGTTTGAGAGTTTCAACAACAGCAGCGACGTGTGTCAAGGTTGTCTACTTTCACTATTTTTGTCTAATTTTGTGATGGATGATATAATGGAAAACTGTTTCTGGCGCTCAAATGATGCCGGCGTGGATCTCCTACCTGATGGGAGGCTGACTGATTTTGATTATGCTGACGACAAGATGTTGCTGTTTGACACATTCCAAACAACACAAACAATGCTGGACGCTATTTCACGTTCTGCTAAGTACTTCGGTATGCGCTTTGCAACCTCAAAGTACAAAGTGCTTCTGCAACATTGTTGTGATTACGTAGATCTAATGTTAAATATTGAAGTCATGGAAGTTGTTGACCGGTTTGTGTACCTGGGAAGCTGCATCAACGACGGTGGAGGTTCAGGGAGTAAAATAGAAGCGCGTATCTCTAAAGCCAGGGCGGCGCTCGGTAATTTGGGATATCTCTGGAGACAGAGAGGTATCTCTCTGATGCTTAAAGGTCGCATGCATGAAGCGACAACGAGGGCTGTATTACTTTACGGCAACGAAACTTGGACGCTCAGGGTAGCGGATGTGAACCGTCTTTAGGTATTTGACCGCCATTGTCTGCGTTCGATCGTTCGTGTCGGTTGGAATCAACGAATAAGCAACGAGGAGGTTAGGAAGTGAGTATTTTCCAATGATTACCAAACAGGTTCTTTCGTGCAATCCTTACATTTTCACGGACGTAGGTGGTTAGGTCATCTACTAAGGGTGCCAGCTAGTCGTCTGCAACATCGAGCACTGTTTGTCGACGCTGCAGCCGACTGGCGTAAGGTGCGAGGTGGACAGATGTTGACTGCCTAAGGAGACTAAATCGCTCACGAACGGGTTGGTCACTGTAGATCAGGTTCATCTCCCGAGCTGTGGCCCTCGCAACTCGCAGAGTCGGTAGCTGGAGATGTTGGGTGATGTAGCATCTAATCGAGCTCAATGGCGTGAATATCGTCGTTGTTTGTCCGAGTTGTCTGTGAAGTGAGTGCATTTGTTGACGCGGGGCAGTGAAAGTCGTGAGGAGGCTGTCTTGCTGACAACGTCTTAATTTCGTTTACAGCTTAGTTGTTTGTCTGCAAGATGTAGGCACCTTGATGCTGAATGTCAGAATATAGACGTAGCTATTTTTAGTAGGTAGGTCTCTTTCCGTTCCCTCTTTTTTTGATTCACTCTTCCTATATAGGGCTTAAGTTTTTCCCCTTCATGTTTGCGTGGCAGTTGAGCATCAGTGATAACCACTGATGTATTGCTGTTTATGATGATGATGATGACGGATAAAGGGGACCCAGTGTTCCAAATTCTCTAATCTGTCGATGTGTTTTTTCAAGGGGTGGTTAGCTCACGTAATGCTAGTAAAGCTAGGGCTGGACAAAAAAGGACGGCGTAGCAAACGATGAGTTGGCGTTCCTAGTACAGGAGCTTACAATCTAAACCGACGTTTTCTAGGTTTGGGTAAGTGATTCCCATTGATCCTCAGGGCGATATATACGTCCTTAACTTTTCTGACCACTCACACGACGGCGCTACCTGGTATGTGCGATTCAGTGCAAACACTGATGGTCTTAGTTTCAATAAGCTTGATAACTTCAACTTTTAGCAGGCACGTCTCACAGACTGTTCTGGGGTGGTCGTAATAATGCAATCTTCAAGTTTAAGTGAGACATTTCTTGACATCAAAGATGCCTTCTAAGTTAAAACACTATCCTAACCTTCAACTGAATCTTCCACACACCAGACATTCGACATACGGCTTCCCAAGCAAACAAACCAGTCATTGATCCTCAGAAATTCGTTCCATAATCTACGCTTCTGGTAACACCTCACATGTTGACGTTGAAAAGCGCATTCAAAAGAATGGAGCACAACGAGATATGGTGTCCAACACGGCCTACGCCCCCACATCGTCATGGTTTGGTTTGTCAAAGATCCTAAGAGCGTGTAGATTGAGGTCTTGAGACAAATAGTTCGTACTGAATCTAGTTCAGGTCGGATTAACTGTCACATCTAGTCCAGATAACCCGTGAGGTTTTCATCATCGGCACCCAACACGACATTGTCTTTTAGATAAGCTGCGACGCGTAAGACATCCATGAATCTAATGTCTGTGATCAGCTAGAGCAGTCAAATGGTGGTCGGCAGTGCCAGAGGAGACCATGATGGAAAACGATTGACAGAAGCTTCCTGGACTTATTCACATCTCGACGCAGAGGTGGCCATCAGCGAGGTGAAACTTAACTGATTAGAGCCCACCATTCACTTTGATTGATGGATCGTCAGGCAGAGCATCATACTAATGGTCACCTAGACAGGCATTAAGATAGGTTGAAAGGTTAGTGTAAAAACTCACCGTTCCGTTCGCCCTTTCAATAAGAAGACAGACGCGGTCCATTCGTAGTGAATGACAAGGTGTATGACTTTTGCTCGCCGCATGCGATGCACCTCTTAGTCAACAGTGACGATGGACGCATTCAGAAGCGGTTGTTAAAGCTCGAAGACCGGTTCCACACCGGACATTTGGTGGAGTGAGGCTTTGCCACGAAGACCATCCTGTAAAACGGTGACGTACCTCTGTCAAAGATTGTCGTCCTTTTGGATTGAATCCTAGAGAAGTACATCGTAGGGACCATCTGTTGCGGAGCTGCACTGGTAAATTTCGTCCAGCGAACGATCTACCAGCCCGTGACGATCCTGACCAAGCCAAATAAACTCAAATTGAGCCAGCTATCCAATTAACAAATCGGGATTGTGATCTAAAGCCACACATTTGAGTTCTCTGATCAAATAAGGAATAGGGCCGTGGCGCTCTGAACGGTCTTGCTAGTGAACTGCCGATAAGGTCTCACGTACGCTTGGATAGTAACGTGACATTGGATTCCGTGTCAGCCAGCAACTGCACGTGGATATTGCTGACGCCTACTGCAACGAATTATCAATGGTTCGCAGTGATGTTTAAAAGCAACCGTAACAGAAGTGAACTCTAAAAATTGCCTCTTGGTTGGTGGTTTGGGCTATTTGGGAGCCGGTCTGTTGGACATGGATAACTGGTCCGAATGATAATAGTTTTCTTTGTGATTGTGTTTGTCGCATTTCTGTTAGAAATGACATTCGTCATCATCATAACAGCCATGAGCCTGACCAAAGGGTACTGTGGCCCGGGCCGCCGCTCACCTCAACAGTGACGTGGAATATCCTAGAAGAAAAAGTTACTAAGAAGGTTGAGAATTAATAAAAGAAGACTAGGCGGAAGAACTAGAAATGGTATGAATACAGGTACGCCATTGACTGCGACACATCGCCATCTCGGATAGCGTCTCTAACCGGCGGTTTGAGTGATCACGGGGATCCCATTCAGGCAGACGACACCTACCCACTTTGCCCAATGGAGCAGTCGGGGTCTTCATATTTCGTGACCACGTTGTTGTTTGACCACTACGGGGTTTTAGCCAACCGTTGGTGGTCTCAGTATATAATGCCCGGTACGATAAACGATCAGATGACATACGGAGTACGTGACCCAACCATCGCAAGCCGTGCAACGTGATTAGTTGACCAATTGATCGCGCATCCCGAGCTTTCCGGAATACTCGCCGGTCAACGACCACATTGCTCACGCGATCAGTCCATTTAATGTGGGCTAATTGGCGGAGACAACGATAATGAAACACCGTAAGCCTGTTGATATCTTCCTTGTGAACAGGCCACGTTTCCGAACTATAGAGCAAAATGGAACGTACACAGGTATTATATACCCTTCCTTTCAGTGACAACTTAACATCTTTTTGACGCCACAGATAACGCAGTTTGACAAAGACGACTCGTGCCTTTGCTATCCTCGCTGATATCCCATCAGCAATATTACAGGCTGATGAGATAGTGCTACCCAAGTATGTGAAACTGCCCACAGTCTCAAGCGGATTACCTGCAATGAAGAAAGTATGATTGGAAGTGCCGCAGTCTTGAAGCAACACTTTGCACTTTGAAGGTGCAAAGCGCATTCCATACAAACCAGTCCGACCACTCACCTTGTTCAACATGGTCTGCATGTCTTCGGCAGAGGGGCTAGGTAAGACAGTGTCGTCTGCATACTCCAAATTGGTCACTCTAGCGCCAGGAAGAAACACAGCACCAGGCCCACTGGATTCGCGAAGAGCACTCTTCAAAATGTCGTCCATGACGAAATTGAACAGGAAAGGGGAAATCGGACACCCCTGACGACATCACTAGAAGTGATGGACGCTCGAGACAGTTGTCTATAAACCCTCACTCTACTTGCAGTGTGAGCATACAGTGATCTCAGCAGATTCACTTATTTCCCTTGTGACGAAGACAGTTCCAGAGAACGTTGCGAACACCTGAATCGATAGCAGCGTTTAGGTTCAAAAAGACCACAACCGTCGGCTGTTTGTAATAGTGCCGATGTCCCAAGATCCGTCGCAAGGTAAAATATGTTCAACGCACCCTCTGATGTGCAATCAGTTCGACTGACATTTGGAGACAGTGGTTGCCTAATCGTTAACGACCACACATTCCGCCATCTGTAATGACCAATCTTCCTACCCACTTAGATTATTTTTTCTCTGTTTATTATGGTGTAATCAACCTTATGGTTAAACATTAGATAAACCTTGCTCGCTACCTTATCGTTTTCATCTCTTCAATTTCGGACTGTTAGTTAAGTTCGACCGGATAATTCTGACAACAGTTGGCGAATTCCTGATGTCCCAGCCGAAAGTTGTATGTGAACTAACGTGTATGCGAGCCATGAGCAGTACGATCGTAGTTCTCTAGTTTCACGTTTGCTTCGATACATTCACGTCACCGAGCCCTCCTGAAAGGCAATACCAGCAAACGTTGTGTTTGCCCATTGGTGCACGGTAGACAAATGACTGCGTGGATAAAGTCTTGGACTCATAATACAAAATTCTTGCATTCGTTGCACAACCCCTGATGCCTTTGTCAAAAGACATAAACGGCTAAGTAGCTCAGCGATAACGGCGCTGACTACCGGTCTTACGTGACCGTAAGTTTGTGTCTCAGTTACTTGAATTGACACCACTGCCAAGGTTAGGCTACCTTATCGTATGTAATCCACATGTGGCCTCGTGCATCAACTTGCGCACGATTGTGTGATGTAAAACGAAATGAAATGGTATTTTGTTCTGTATGCAGTTTATGAATATTATTTCTTTTAATAACCCAGTGCGTTAATCATCAGTTTTTTGTGTACGATTGCTTATTTTCCAATCAGTTCCGTTTATTGTTTGTTTTTGTTTCTCGACAGAGAATGTCCCGTGGTGACTGCGAAGGCTAATGTCATGCTTTACGACACTGCAGCCAGCGCCTGGGTTCCTAGTGGCGCACGCCATGGCATATCCAAAGTCCAGTTGTACCACAATACAACCACCAACGCATATCGTGTGGTTGGATGGCGATTGCAAGATCGTGAGGTCAGTCCGTAGCCGCCCCACATTTTCTTATCTTTCAACTGACAACATTCAGTGTTAATAACTAGTGGAACTGTCATCTGATTTAGATTGTTGTGTGGCCGCTTTTTCTGCAGCTATTGTATTATTTCTTTCCAGGAGGTTAACTGACTGACGAGTGTACATCGTTGATGAGCGCTACAACTTCTGTAGTGATACAGACTGTGTCTGAGTGATTAAGGTGGAGTGATTTTGAGGAGCTAATCTGTAGATAATACGCTTTCGCTCTTTTTGTTTTGAACACTAGTTTTACTCCTCTCCCTCTGTTTCTGTCGCTATTACTCTGAACCCGATAAAACGCCGCCCTCAAGTTCCGTTCCTCCATCGTTGGTTGTGATACATCCGAGTGACAATCGCTTTTTACCTTTAACCCCTACAGTTGGGCTTTTCTGCAACTGACCATACGGAGTACAACTGAAGTGAACAGACCGTGCCCCTGCAACTTACAACAGGCATCTTACCACAGCTTGATCATATTCTCACGATTTATTGCCTCTCGCTCGTATGTTGTGTTTGTCGATTTCTGCAATTGATTGCGTTAGCAATCAACCAGCCGACCAAGTCGCAATCGTGTCGTGTCGATATCCAACACAGAGTACAAACTGGTGTAGTAAGCTGCCGGATTATGATGGCATGGATTATTACAACATTGGCCCACCAATTAGCCAATGGTGGGTAGACGGTGCTTTAGGATTTGGATTGAATGCTGTAACAAGCTTGTTGAGTGTTTTACAAGGAAACGGTTGCCTTACAAAAGACAACAGTGATCGTAGAGAGCTACGAGTAGCGACAAACCCAGTCCTCTTAGATGTGGACCTAGGTTGCACAGATAACTTCATCTCTCGGGTTCCATATGAACATGTCGACGAAAACTGACTCTTGATGGCCTAAGGTGCGGAGGCGTTAAGTTTATATTTCTGCTATGCGTTGCTGCATAAAAAACTGCACAGTGAACAGTTCGACGGAGTATCTTATTTAAACACCTCACGGTTTGGTTCAAAACATGGAGAAACAATATACAAAGCTTGGAACATAACCGGACAGAAGTTTGTTGTGTATTCTATTCATTCTTATGTCCGTGTGTTGTTAAAACCATTTATATCTCTGAAGGAATCGATAAGGTGCTTGTCCTTCCACGAAATCTGAACCCCGTCAGGTCCATATAGGACTGTTCAAGAAGTAGCGCAATTCACCTTGCAGTGTTATACAACTTACGAAGCCTGGTTAAAGGTCCGATGGAGACGTGGAATGAAGTGCCGATCTCCATGATTGAAAACATTCCATAGTGACTTGTTGAAATGGTGGTGGCAGAAGTAAAACTGCACGATAACAACAGGTGATATAACGCGCCCTTCCTCTGCCAAAATGTTCTGTTACGACTTGACTGCTATACCTGGATCCCTGTTATGCGGCTTCACCCAGTCTACTTGCGCGGAGTCAGGAAGAACACGATTGCGGAAAAACACGCTGTATTGCCGACTACCAGTTCGACAAATGAATGAAATACCTGCATATACATTTATAGCATGAAATAGTGGCTAAATATGGTCATTTACTTGTTTAACCACTGTCCGCTTGTTTAGGCCACTTCATGATCAAGTGGCCAAGTCGGACCAATTCCATAGCCGTTGCGCTCTGATTGGTTCCTCGGGCTAGCGCGACACCCACGCTCACTTTCACGTCTCCCCCTAGTTGATCTGACGTGCCCCTCAGTGCTTTGTTGATGACTGATGTCGTCAGCCGTCACCGAAAGCCTGACTGGCTCGTAATGATGACTGATTTCATCAGCCGTCACCGATGTACTGATTAGATAGTTTTGATGGATTCGTCTCCTAACAAAAGGGAAGCAGTGTCCCGTCCTGAAGAGCACATAGGAAGATCTAACGGTGCTGCAGTGCTATATGTAGAAATTTGAACCTATTTTGGTTGAAAAAAGTGGCCATTATCCTCTGATCGTATGTCACACTGTATATCAGTACTCAACGAGCAACAAATCGTGTGTGACGTTTAGCCTGTTCAATCACAACAAAGTGATGAAGGGATGGAAGAAGATTTTTATGGTACTGGATTACTGTATCTCTCACACAGATGCTTACTTCAACAAATGCAACCTTATTTTCGTACCTTCGAGTACACTGTCCAAGTTGTGATCCCGGAATGCTGGAATTACACGGAAATTCAAATCAAGATATCTCAGTTTTCTTCGGATGTTCACAATGAAGATTTTCCCAACAGTGTGATTGTTTTGTTTGTTTTTAACATGGATCTATCAGATAAGCATTTCGGATGTTAATTTGGTCGAAAATCTTGACTCCGGTTACACCAGAAACACTCATCACAACGCGTTACGGAATGTTTGTTCTGGTCGCAATCACCTCTTCAGCAGTCGTTCCAGTTGACCACCAGTCTCTTTTGAATGAGAATGGGATCGTCAAACATAGTTTAACCAATGTTTCAGACAGTAGTAGGAATAGATAGGTATTTTCATTTTATACCACATGCTCCTTTCACCCGAACGGAACTATTTCCATTGAGGAGAGTAAACTTCAAGAGGGGTCCAGAGAGGAAGATTCTGACCTATGTGAAGTGCTCGCACACATCATAGCGGCAATCCGAAATTTTTACCGTACCTTGCGTCCATCTCATAGACAAGCCATGGGGTGACCAGTTGTGAAGGTTATCAATGAGATATGAAAATGGTCATTGGTAGGTTGAGAATTATCCATTGCGTTCATCACCCAAGCTGCAACTCCTGTGGTGAACCGTCTGTTTTGATGACCGGAAACGTTAAGGAATATGGCGATTGATCAGCGTTATGCATGTTGTCGTTATTTGACTAAGTTGCCTGTAAACTAGTTTAAATCACTAAAGCGGAACTGGGAAAACTGCACGGAAGCAGATGTTGCACGGCTGTAGAATGGGTGTAGGTTCCTTGTTTCGTTTGTTTGTGTTTATACGGGAGGGGATTTTGAAAGCAAATCCCGTCTCTGCAGTAACGTTTATGTCCATACTAGAGTGTTTTACATTTACGGTTTTACGGCAGTTAAACGTCAGTGTGTACCAACACTGTAATTCTAGTGGAAACAATCCTTTTAAAAAAAAAAACGCCTCTTCAACTGCCGGCATGTTTTTTCTCGTGCACACCTAGACAAAACAGTAGTTGCCAACGGTTTAGGCAATTTGGAACGACTGAAGCAGTACAGTATAATAATCCTTGTCACGTTCCTGCTTAGACCCTATGCATGTATTTTCTGAAGCGGCTCAGCCATTAATTCTGTACAGATGCTGACAACTTACCAATGTTCGAAGTCTCTAGTTAGGCACACATAGAAGCTTCTGCTTGCCTCTCCAAGGTGAATATTACTGTGGGGGTGGTTTCGAGCTAATCGATATGATGTGTTTTCCAAATGTAATCCCAGTCATTAACAACGTGCTGTGTTCTGTTTTGTTTAACTGACGACCGCCGAATATACGGTTAAAGGAATCTGTTCAGTTTGATTTGCACATTTCCCCAAAAATAATAGATAGTGAAATGCAGACACGTTCGTTTTCTAAAATGATTGCACCCCGTTTACGCACGTGTTCCTGTTTATCTCAGTGTAGTTGATAAACTATAGGTGGAAAACGCGCGGTGGTCGTGTGATGCTGAATGTGGTCTATGTGGAAGGAAACTTCTTTGTTCTCCTATTAAACCCTGACTCACACTGTATGTTTCTTCCCAAACCGTCTTGTCTATCACACTGCCCACCAGGTGGTCATCAACTGCGCAATTGTTCGCGGTCTGAAGTATCATCGGGCCCGTCAAACGTTTCACCAATGGCGTGACAGCAAGCAGCAGGTCTACGGTCTCAACTTTGCCACAGTCGAAGAGGCAGACGTGTTTGCCGCGGCTGTGGAGGATGCCCTGGCCAATTTGACTGCTCTGCACAAACAGCAAACTCAGCAGCAGCAACAGCAACAATCAATGTCCTCGAATATATCGCAACAGCAGCAAGCTCAAATGAGCCTAACGGTTGGTAATCGAGCACAGACCGTGACAGGTCACGTGAGTTGAAACTATTTGGTCCGCCATTTTTGTCGCTCGGTTTCCCTCTGGCGCTTGCTTTCCATCCTAAGCAGAAAATCGTAGGGGTCGTAAGAAACGTATTTTCCCCTCATCATGTATTAAGGTTGGTTGTCTGTTGGAAGTTGGATTTGCTAACACTATGTTTTCCACTTCTTTTCATCTTGAGTTTGATTTTCACACTGTTCTTCCTGCTTGCTTTACTTCTTCATTCGTTACCGTTGCTATCAGAGTTAGCTCGAGCTTCGGTGTCCGTGGATTCAAATTAATGCTGTCAGTATACACTGGATACACTGAATCGTTTGTCTGTATTAAAAGGCGTGAAAGCACCTCACGTGATGCTTAACCTGTACTGAAACCCAACTCATGATCTTTTGTATAATCCTACATGACATGGGCTTGTAGCTGGCATTTATCTACCCGCCACTATGTTCCACATGACTCTCCTAACGCTAGGTTATGCATTTTGATTAAGTGTTTGGGGCTACATTATCTCTGCACTTTAACATATCCGGAAAATATATTACTCTTTCAATACGGTAACAAGGAAACCAAAAGCTATATATATATATATATATTGTAATACCTTATAAAACACTTTTAAGTGATAGAGATCCTGCCTTCCTCAGTTTCATTATTTAAGATTCAGTGATCTAGCAGTTGGGAGCTCAAACGTAGCTCGTTATGTTGATTGTGGTTGCTAACTAGTCTGTCTGGTATCTTGTCACGTTCCATTGTCTGTCTTTTGTTGTTGCTCACCGTGCACGTACCCCGCTGTGTGTTGATTAGTAAGGTTTTTGCTTAATGGTGTCTTCGTCCCCATATTGGTCTGTAGGTGTCAGCTTGTTTGCTTGTACTCAGTTATTCCGTGCGTTCATATTTTTGCTTTCGACCCGCTTAGTTCATTACTTCAAGTTCGAAATTTCCTATTCTGTCCGTTTCTATCTCTTTGTCCGTGTGTTTTCTCGCCCATCAGGTGTGCTGGCTGTTTGACTAACAAGCCGCCTTCCTTGTGCTTTTGTTCGTGAATTTCTGTACATTCTACTATTCTGTCTGATTTCACCTACTTACCTTATTCAAATGAAATATGGCTATCCTGATGCACCAACCTACTGGTACACTGTGTATGTACGTAGTATGTACACATCTGAGTGGTTTATCATTCGTTGTAGAAAAAAAATCAATTATGCCATTTTGATCGAGTTTGCAAAAACTTATTGGTAGTGGCACCATTGTCTGAAATTAGACACAGTGACTTCGGACCTGTCTATCTAAACTACTACCTCTTCGGGTCGGCTTAACAATATGGCGATACTAGATCACACGTCACAACAACTGCTATTGTTCGGTTGTTACCATAACATTCCATTTGATTGGCTGTATTTTCTTGTGACAGGACCCTAACATGGTCGCGTTGAACCGTGAACTCGCATGCAAATCTCCTGTACACGAATCGCACGAATCGCTACGCGCAGGCAATGCTGGATCGTTTTCTGTCCCAAACATGTCCACCGCCAACAACACCGCCTCCAACAGCCGAACCGGAACTTATGTGGATATGAGCCAAGTCAACATTGTCCCTCCAAGCGACGGTCCCTCCTCTGCGTACCATCAGCACATGGTGACTGCTGAATATGCGTACCCGTCTCAAGCGGTCACAGATGTAGTCCGATCGGGAGCCGAAAGTGAGTGCTGCGTTTTTGACCATTTGCGTTTGTTTCATTGTCATCTCAGTCAAATTCAAAGCAGTTTGGTGCGTTTTAGGATCTCAGTATCTTGTAATCCGTGTTAAACTCCTTAAACCACACGGCACAATGATAATTGAGGCGCGTCGGTTAACACCAGTTGTCGATTTTAGTTCACTTCGTCAACTACTAACCTTTTAGCACTACATGGTAACTTAAAGGATACTGGGATATGTTTGGACATCGGTGGTCACGCCTGCATGTGTAATTTCATCTAGCTTTTCTATCTACGCAAGCCGTCATCACGTCCTAGACGGCTGGTGTCACATCGTCCAACCTCACGTTCTATCCTCTTGCGGTGATCAGAGATATATAGTCAGAAGGTCGGTTGGCTAGCCACGCTTAGCTGTCCTCGCATGACAATGCACAATAGGTTGAACTGCAATTAACGGCGACAGGCGTTTGAAATGTTTTAGAAGGATGAGTAACAAAAGTACACCGAGGAATTGGCAATCGTCTGGATGTGGGCATGTTACTGCCTTCTGCAAACTTTCGTGTCCATGAACGTTTCCAATCATTGTTGTGAATATCCTTAAGAATTTTTATGCAGCAAGCTACATCTGTCTTTGTTTTTCAGCGGATTAAGTGTGATCTTCATGATCCTTGAATATCCTACACACCTGTACAGGACAACGTAGATGTAAATTTACCTCTGTCAGGAGATGTAACTCCCAGAGTAACAAACAAAATGAATCGCGTGACATCGATCCATCAAGTTTCGCGGATATCAGCGTCTGCAAGGATGGACAAGCATACACGTGGAATCGAATGTCAGCCGTTTGAGTGGAGGCTGGAATATTTCGGTCAGCGTTTTCTGAGGCAACTTCAGTGTCGGATGGATGCACCTGTGTTATTCCAATTCACCGACCAGATTGCAGCTGTATGATCGGATGCCTGTACACTTTAACACTATCTGAGTTGTTTTTTCCCGTTTGCGTTTTGACGCCCTCTTAAGATGGTGATTTGTTCTAATTCCACGAGTATCGTGATTCTGTTTTATTCGTTTATTGTCTTGACTGCCTTGTATATATTCAGAACCCCTACGATCTTCAGCAGTGCAAAAAGAAAATATGTTGCGATATGTTAACATTTCGTTTACTACCATCAATCGCAAACGTAAGACGTGCAAGTTATATAAGACATTAGAACGCGTATCGGTGAATTTTCAACCTGTGTATTCGACTGACACTGATTCTATTTTTTTTTTACAAATGTTACTCTTCATGATACAGTTTAAGTCTTGTGACCATATTTCTAGCCAGAATTGATATAGGTCTTCCTCTTGAGTATCTCAAGGATTCTAATCTTATTGTGTGCAGAAAATATGAGGTCTAACTGTGAGGGATTTTATTATAGGCAATAGACAGACTGGCTATTAGTAGTCCGTTAGACCCAACGTTAGCGGACATATCTTTGGGAATGATCGAACGACAATTCCCAGAGAATATTGCAAAAGCCGTACTGTGCAAACGGTTTGTTGATTATATTTCGATTTTTACAGATACTGATCATTTTGATTTATTTCTTAACCTTCTTACCTCTATTTATCCGAACCTATCCTTTTCTCACGAAAATGAATCAAACGGATGTTTAGCTTTCTTAGATATACACATCACTAAGCGTGAAGACGGAACATTATAGCAATAGGTCCATCGTAAAACAACGTGGGGCGGGTGATATCTTCAGTTCTCCAACCTTTCCCCGATAGCATACAATCGTGGTTTGGTCATGATCCTATTTCATACGACCAGGTGTATTTGCACCCCTGATAAGCTGCAGATAGATCAAGAGATGCTGAGACAAAACGTTACTGACGAACGGATATCCTGAAAAGTTCATAGACTTTCATAGCATGGTGAACAAGTGCAATGTGCCAGTTCAGACAGCTCAAAAGAAAGATATTTCTATTTTTGCAATTCAAAGGCGATTATCTGGCAAACGACATGAAACATAAATTGAAGTCTGCCCTGTCCCTTACGTATGCGGATTCCCAATGACGCTTGGTTCAAACCATGAAAGGACCTGTTCTGCACAATTGCGAACGCAGTTTGTCTGACCATTCTGTCTTTCATGTTGTCTATCAATTCACTTGCAGTTGCGGTGACATTTACATAAACAGCTATCTCAGCGAGTGGCAGAACACTTCCCGAACTGGTTAAGACAACTCATGAAACACCAATCTAAAACTGGTGAATCTGTTACTCGAAGCCTCGCATCATCGATTGCCAGATACCTCATGATAAAAGGTCACCTAGTTGACCCACTTACCTAGTTCAAAATAATGTTACGCAACTGGAACTCGAAGCTACTGATCAGAACTCACCAGCCGGCGCTATGTGCACAAAAGTGGTCGAAGCAACCTATAGAGTTGCCGTGGCGGTGATGACATAATACGTGGTGTGTCATATATGACTTGCATGTTTTACGTTTGCGACTGATGAGAGTAAACGAAGTGTTAACATATCGCAACACATGTTTTCTTTTTGCACTGATGAAGTTGTTGAAGGAAGCCCTGTGTTTCAAGCACCTGTGGTCTAATTTTTGACTCGTTTTCAGTAAATGTTGGTGCTCCGGTTTTCTCCGTCTCAGATTGCGATTCAAACCATGTGATTGAGCGCGTAACGGGAGGGACGATCCAATAACTTCTCAGCACTGCAATGTAATACCAAGAATCACGCATAGTTTGATTAACTCTCAGCCTGACTAAAATTGGCCAAGGACGTTGCACATTACGGAAGCAAAATCACGCCTAAACTAAATAACACTAGGCCATTTCTCTGGTTCAGCTTTACGGCAACTGACAGAGCAACGGTAGCGAAATGGATTTACCACAAGATGTTACCTGGCCGTCTGAATTACCTCTGTCAACCTCTTTATTGCATTGTGAAGTTGGTGCAGTTGTATTGCTTCAGAAGCACCCCTAGTCGTCTCTTCTGCGTTAATTCATTTTTGCTGGGACATTTGTGACTGCGTTCGGTTTTGCACTTCTCCGGATTCTATTTCACCGATAACTCTGTTTAAATAAGATTGTCCCATACATTAGTATCCTGTACTCAAAGAAGCGTTTCCAAACAACAAATTGCTCATGATGCATTAATTAACTTTTTGGTGGCATTATCCTCCTGTGGGTCACATTGCATACTGCACGCTCTAGCAGAGCCTTCAGAGTTGACTTAATCAGGTCTGTTGTGAGATCATTGGAATAGCAGTGGTGGCCAGCCACAAGTGTTTTGACACCCTCCATCCGACTTGCAAACGAATCCTCCATTGTTGCTCATTGATCAAAACGACACCGTGTTGCTTTTTGTCGCTTTGTCGTCTTTCATTCGGCTGAGAAATTTGTTCGTTTGTTGTACTTAATTGATGACAGTAGTGACCACTGTAATCACACGGATTTATAGGTTCGAGGCCCGATTGGCTTGAATGCCCTTTCTGTTTAGGTTTAGGCCGCTCGACAGTACCTTTGACCCTTTCGCGTTTAACTTGAAAGCTCGCATGACATGTATGGTGTAAAAACTGAACACCGGCTATTGATGTCTGAATTGTAGGTTTCTCCAGTTCATCATCAGATCAGTACGATTATATAAATTCAGCAAAATCAAAAACAGTTTGTACACAAGACAAAAAGGTTTAGCAGAATGTCGATGGATCATGCACAGCGTTACAGGTCTCTATAGGTTAATCACCCAGAGAGCAAATCACCAGTGTTAATGGTTGGTGGCTTGGAGTTCCACCCATCATTACGTCACAAAGTTATCGGTTGGAGTTTAGGTAGGCATGCAGACTGACGGTGTGACTTTTGGTCACGGCAACTGCAGGGCTTGCACGAATTTTCTGTGTGAACAAAATCGGATGGCGTAATCGAATGGCAATCGATTCAGCAGTAGTCAACATCCGTTGTCTGACCAGTTTGGGGTGTTTTATCGAGACTTTGTAGACAACAAGGAACACCTGAGTGGGGTCACCCCGGTGATCAATATCTGCCAAATGTGCGACGACTGCACTGTTGATAGATTCGGTCGACCCTGTCCCGATCCACGTTGGATAGTGTTCCTTGATCCGTTTTGACAAACGCCTTGTCGTGCGACCTACATATTCTGCCGTACAACAACAGGAAAATGAGTATACAGCCATGGATTGGTCGAGGACAGGGAGTTTCTCTTTCCAGCTCATAATCAGCAGGGGGG
>LUCH01003044.1:26965-43693 GCA_013368495.1 Paragonimus heterotremus | reverse complement strand
GTTTTCTTGGGGGACCCCACCCGGAGCCAATGACTCAAAAGTCCTCAGTCGCCAGACACATCACGTTGTCGATCCATCTTGTGCATTAAGAATCCTGTTACGTCATTCTAACCCAAGTTTCTTACGGTTTGCAGTCGCAATCAACCGGCTCACGCCAGCTCTCTGTGTTCAGAAACAACTGTTCGTGAACTTGACTCTTCCCTGGACTTAATGACCTATCCTAACCCGCTTATTGATTGTCCACCCCTCTAGTTGTTTCCTATAAAAAAACGCGCCCGTGTTATTGTAAATTCGGTACTGACGAGTCAGTACGAAATGGTTGCATCTACCAGTGTTCGAGTTCTAACTGCTTTGTTCAAATTAATAACCTCTGCAACAAGCACAACACTGTCGTTTTACAACAGTTGAAATTCGGTTGTGCGGTTGTTCACTCGTGATTTGCGGAACGGAGACTCACGAAGGTCCAATTTATGTCGTGCATTTAGAAATTAGTGGTCGTCGTAACAGATTGTAGTAGGTTAGTCGATGCCATTACCATGCAACCGTGAAAAGACAGCAAAGATTTTATTTCATTAATTTTTCATGATTAGATCAGCTTGACTAAACCTATGAAACTTTACTTTTAACGTAAAATTACCGATCAATCCAGAGGCCTACCGCATCTTGCAGTTAGACGGTCGAGTCACAAATGAGGTTTAGACACTACCTGTCGGATGGTCTCTGTGTGTGTCCCTCTGCTTCACTAGCCTAATTGTCTTTACTTTGCAGGTAATCCGGTCGAATGTAGCAACAGTGCTCACCACCATTAGACTCGACTACCTACCACTTCTCGTACTAATTTCGGTCACAAGTGATATCATTCGTAGGGTCTTCAACCGCAGCAACTGACCTGCTGGTTACCGTTTTTATCTTATTATTCAGTTATCCGCTAGTTGGGTGCAGCATTGTGATTGACGCTACATTCGTTTTGTCGAACTCCCTAGCACGTGACCCAACCATCTTCGTCATTTGAACGAATGGACACATTCAACCTTCACTTCCTCTATATTCCCTTTTTTATGAGTAATGTTCATTCGTTCCTTCAAAACGGTCAAGACCCTGAGCAGAGAGTACTGTGGCTCGGAACTCCGCTGACCACCGCAATGACGTAAAACAACCTGAAAGAAAAAGTTACTAAGAAATTGATAAGGCAGACCTAAGCGAAAGAACTGGAAATAGTGTGAATGCAGCTACGTCATAGATTGCGGGACACCACCATTTCAGATAACATTTCTAACCAGTGATTTAAGTCTTCACGAATATCCCGACCGAGTAGGTGACACTTGCCCGCTTTGCTCAATTGGATAGTCAGGGTCCTCGAAATTCGTGACCACGTCGTTGCTTGACTATCACGCAATTTTTCCCAACTGTTCGTGGTCTCACCATAGAATGCCCTATACTGTAAACGATCAGATGATACACGGATTACATGATCCAATCATCGCAGGCAATGCAACGCGATTAGTTGACCCGTTGGTGACGCATTCCGAGCGTTCCGAAATACGCGCAGGCTGTGTTGCTTACTCGATCAATCCATTTAACGTGGCCTAATTGACGGAGATAACGATGGTCAAATACAGCAAGCCTGTCGATATCTTCCTTGCGAACAGGCCACGTTCCCGACCCATGGAACAAAATAGAACGTACCCAGTCTTTATATACTCTTCCTTTCAGCGACAACCGGACGTTTTTTCGACGCCACAGATGATGCAGTTTGACAAAGACGACTCGTGCTTTTGCTATCCTCGCTGATATCTCACCATCAATATTACAGGCTGACGAGATAGTGCTACCCAAGTACGTTAAACCCTTTATAGTCTCAAGCGGATTACCTGCAATGAAGAAAGTATGATTGGAAATACCACAGTCTTGAAGCAGCACTTTGCACTTTAAAGGTGCGAATCACATTCTATACAAACTAGCCCGGTCACTCACCTTGTTCAGCATGGTCTGCATGTCTTCGGCAGCGGGGTCAAGCAATACATTGTCTTCCGCATACTCCAGGTCCGTCAACCCAGCGCCAGGAAAAAATTCGAAACCACACTCTAGAATGACGTCCATGACAAAATTTGACTGAAAGGTGGAGATCGGGTACTCCTGTTAAACACCACTAGAACTGAAAAGGTGTTTTGGCGAACAGTCTGTTTTCGGTTATTTATCATCGGGCCAATTACATAACATTTTATATCATCATGGTTGTCAAAAGATAAAAATCAAAAGCGATTCGTTACATAATTACTCCACTAGAACTGATGAAAACCTGATACAACTGTGCATTAACTCGTATCCTGCTTGCAGCGTGGGCTTACAGTGATCTCAACAAATCCACTATTTTCTTGGAACTCCCTTGCGAAGAAGGTAGTGCCAGAGACCGTTGCGGCCAAGTAAGTCAAAGGCAGCTTTCATGTCTAAAATGACGACTAACATCGACTGCCTGTAAGAGTGCCAGTGCTGCCAGATCCGTCGTGTGCGCATAGATGTTATCGATACACCCTCGACCGGGTCAGAATCATGCCTGTTCTTTGCGCATCTTACTTCCTCTTAACTTAATGAGCCGGCACAGTATGGGGTCAGTGAACAGCTCGGACGTTACAGGTACTATGTTGATCTCTTTGTGCTTCCCAGATATACTTTAGGCCTCCTTTTTAGACAGGAATTACCGTTGATAAGCACCAGTCACTGGCTACCCTTTCGGTTTTTCGAACCGTCTGAAGGAGTTTTATCAGTTCTTATGTCAACCTCTCCCTAGTATTCTTGAAAAGGGAAGGAGAGAAGAAATCTGGTCCAGGAGCCTTTCTACGCTTCAATAACTGAAACTTCAGGGTCACATGCTTCCGACAGAGAGCCGTGTGGAACGCAATAACCGAGAGTTCGGGTCCCGTCGTCTATATGGTCCAGTTGAGGCCTATTGATCTGTTCATCAAAATGTTCACTCCAGCTATCAAGTGGGTTCGACTAGTTGGTAATATGCAAGTCATCTTTTTCACATATGGTTTCAATTACAAGAATTTGATGGCCATCGCAACCACGAATCTGCGAAAGTAACATTCTGTTATTCCAAGTTAAAGAGTCGCTCGGTCGCTTTCGGTTGTTTGACCAAGTGATGCTCACAGTTTTCGCGCAGCCTTTTAATCACTGCGGTCCCCGACTGTTTGTCATATTCAAGACGCTTGTTCGTAAGATTAATCGATGTTACAGAAATTCAGTTTTATCGCGACCGCACAGCTCACTCGGAACATACAGCAAGTTCTCATAGCTGTTGTGATTTGTTCCCTGTGTTTGTTAGGTCCCCTCAACTGACTTATATTTGGCAATTCGTTCACCAGTTCTTCCCCAGTCATTTCTAGGGTTCTGGCCTCCATTATACTTCGTCGACTCACTGCGGCTCGGGAGTTAAACATCAGAGAAGAACAGGCAGGGTTTCGTCCTGCCGGGGGATGTATAGATCATATTTTTACCCCTTGTCAAATTTCGGAGTAGTGTCATGTGTACCACCGGCCAACAATTGCCATATTTCTTGACTATAAAGGTGCTTTCGATTCGGTGAATCGATCTACACTTTTAGAGTCGCTTAAACGCAGCGTTGTACCGACCAAGTATGTGAACATACTGTCAGCACTTTACTCCCATACATCGCTTTAGGTTAGGGTTTACGGTGAGCTGTCTGATAGTTTCAGCACCACGAGCGGCGTACGTCAAGGCTGTCCCCTTTCACCAGTTTTGTTTAATTTCGTCACAAACAAAATAATGGAGGACTGTTTGCGTCGCTCAAATGATGCCGGTGTGGACCTCCTACCTGGTGAAAGACTGACTGATCTTGATTATGCTGACGATAAGGTGTTGCTGTTTGACAACTTTCAAGCAGCACGAGCAACGCTGAATGCAATTTCGCATTCTGCTAAGTACTTCGGAATGCGCTTTGCAGCCTCGAAATGCAAAGTGCTTCTGCAAGATTGCTGTGATTACGTAGATTTAATATTAGATAATGAAGTCATGGAAGTTGTTGACTGGTTTGTGTATCTGGGAAGCTGCATCAGCGGCGGCGGCGGCGGAGGTGTAGGGAATGAAATAGAGGCGCGTATTTCTAAGGCTAGAACGGTGTTTCTAATCTGAGTCACTTATGTCGACAGAGAGCTATCTCTCTGAAGCTTAAGGGTCGTGTATATCAGACAACAGTTAGGGCCGTATTACTTTACGACAGCGAAACCTGGCCGCTCAGAGTAGAAGACGTGAACCGTCTTCAGATGTTTGACCACCGATGTCTGCGTTCACTCGCTCGTATCGGGTGGCACCAGCGAGTAAGCAACGAAGAGGTTAGGAAGCGGGTGTTTGGCACTGATTGTCAAACGAATTCTTTTATTCAATCACTACATTTGCACAGACTTAGATGGTTAGGCCATGTACTAAGGATGCCAGCTAATCGCTTGCCACACCGAGCACTGTTTGCCGACGCTGCGGCGGATTGGCGTAAGGTGGGAGGTGGACAGATGATGACCTGGCGTAGACAAATGAAATCGTTCACGAAGGGGTTGACTTCTGTAGATCGGGTTCGTCTCCCGGGCTGGAGCCCTCGCGACTCATAGAGTCGATGGCTTGAAACTTTAGGTGAGATAGCGGCTAACCGAGCTCAGTGGCGTGAATGTTGTCGTTGTTTGTCCGAGTTGTCTGTGAAGTGAGTGCACTTAATGACGCAAGGCAGTGAAAGCCGTGAGGAGGCTGTGTTGCTGATGACGCCTTACTTTCACTTACAACTCGGTTGTTTGTTTTCAAGGTGTAGGCGCCTTGATGTTGTATGTTTGAATGTAGACGTAGCTATTTTTAGTGACTAGGTCCCCTCCTCTTTCCATTTCTTTTCTTCTCCTCTTTCTATACAGGGTTAGCTTTTTATTCTTCTTCATGGTTGTGTGGCAGTTAAGCATCAATATGAACCACTAATGTATTGCTGTCTATGATGATGATGATGATGATGAGTTCTTCTTGGTAGTCGTTTACACTGTCTCGCTCAAATGCCAGTTAATTATCTTGCTTTTACGAGTGTATGACCTCTGGGCAAATAACAAAACATAACGGACACACAACGACATGATCCGAATCCAGATAGACACTTCAAAATGCACTACAGTCTCTCGCAGATTAATGCTGCCTGTAACTGACTACTTTATGATCGAGTCGTGTCCATGGTTGAGATGCATAGGACGGTCTCCATGTGACAGTACTTCATCTTGTGTTAAAACGCGCCACTCGAAATACAGCAACTTTCAGATGTGCATAATTACACTATTGTCAGTGCGTTGTGCCCGGACCCCTAACATACCACCCAGCTACCTCCCATCTGGAGAATGACGACTAAATTGAATATTCAAATCTCCGACTAGTATAATTATGTCAGACTGTTTAGTCTACTTTAGTAGTTCGACGAGATCGTCGTAGAACGCATTCATGGTAGTGCCCGGGCAACTATGGGACGAAACGTATGCCGGTATAATGGATACGCAACGCATTTCTGGTTATTGTTAATAGATCTTATCCGTTGTACTGAATCTGACGGCGCTCAGTCGATTGCTAACTTCGATCCGATCGAGTCAACATTGCTCTGCTTTGCGCTGAAACTTTATGCGAGTCCCACTCCCGCTTGACTATGAGATTCCGCTTCGGCGTCACGGGAGACCCTGAGGGAAAAGCGCGTTGATCGACAGTTGTCTGGGATGAGCTCAATTGAATAACAGTACTAAAGTCAGATTCTCGTCTTTGACACAAAGCACCCATCAGACTGTAGTGCTTGCCAAAGCCGTTCGCTGACAAACTTGTCAGAAAGCTCAGTCATTGAAAACGCTTATGTTTACCAGTTGTGTTGGTTTTAAAAAACGGTTATCGTATGAAGGTACAGAGAAGACAAAATAGTTGGTGGTCTAAATAGAAGTAGAATGTAGAGCTTCTGTTTCTTCCCTGTCCTTTATATCGTCGAAGGGAGTTGATCCCGCCCCGAGTCTCACTCAGGATTCTGACCTGAGAGTCCACGATATAGTTTTTTTTCTTGAGGAACCCTACCCGGAACCAACTAATCAAGAGTCCGATTCACTTGACAGTGAGAGATTTGCATCGCTCAGTAACGAAATGAATAAGGCACTGGTTCTCATTAGTCCTGGTTACAGTAGATATATTCGAAGTTACATCGAGTTTTTGAATTGCATCGAAATTGTTTCGACCGCAAATTATAATGCGCCGGCGGTCACGGTAAACCGTCCCTTCCAACTCCCTTCGGCTCAGGACTGGAAACGGTTGATTGATTGGTTGATTAGAAAATATCACTGCCGCATCCATAAAAATGGTTCTGATCATGGGATCGGGCCTTCCTACGCAGTCAGTAGTACGATGTGCAACCCTGTGAGTGTAATTTCTTCGTGTCCGGTTGGTTTCTTCTGCCTTGTCTTACATGGTTGTACTTACTAGGACCGAAGTCCTAGTCAGCCTAGCCCTCTGGATTGATACATTGCGCACCAGGGTTGCAACAAAATCCAGAATCACTATATTCCATTCATCAATACCGTTTGCCGCGTGTCATTAATTCCAAACTTTTTTGATCGACTACTTAAAACGATTTACGTAATTCCACCGGAACAGTGTCGTTTTGTGTCGTCGGCTTACACGCACGCCTCTTGAACTTTAGGGTGTTTCCGGAAATAATGTTGAGTGACGAAAACCGCTCTGGACTTGGAGATACGAGCCTGTGTTTCATTTCATCCTTCCTCACCGCCTCATCTAATTTTTTCCATGGCCTTTAAACTCTTCTACTCTTTATTACCTCTACACAGCCTTATCTTGCAGGCGGTCTTTCAAGGATTACGCAATGCGGCACCCTCTGTCTTCACGCGGGTTACGTAACCCAGCCAGTGTTGGTTACATTTTCATTATCTCAGTTATCAACAGTAAACTTGCGGTTTTCAGTTACATACCGATAAAGCTTTGCGTTACTCACCCAGTCCACTTAATCTTGTTTAGCTTACGGAGTCAGCTTTTACTTTTCCTCCGTGTGTGCATGGGCCAAGTCTCCGAACCGTAAGGCAGGAATGAACGCATATGCGCATTTTATCTATTATCCCCCTCTGGTCGATACCGAGCATCCTTGCGACATCACATATGATGAAACTTAACGAATGCTGCATGTTTCAGGAAAACGAATGACAGTGTTACTAACTGGAACGGCGATCATGTTAGAACGAAACCAACCTGTAATTCCTGACGAAGTTGACGATAGCCGGCCGTATCTGTTTTCAAATTGGACTTAAGCGATTTATTCAAGTTTTCAACACCCACTGTGGATAATCGCGGGAATCCATCGTGTATCACTCCTGTCTGATATTTTGTCTCTTAGGCAGTCCGAGGTCACGTGAACTGTCTTGACACCCCCTTCCGAGCATGAGGACGTTCCAAGTGACCTGTACTTTAACAGACAGTGGCTAGTCGATACTTGGCGCCATCGTTGTCAAACTGATTAGCATTCATATGGTAGCAAAAAGTCGTTCAATAAAACGTGGTATTTACTATCGAACTCGCTCGTTTCCACTCCACACACGTGCCTGCGTTTATAAACCGGAATTACAGTCCACAACATCAGTGGTTTCCACTCACACATTGTGTGCACTTCTGCCTTGTTTGCGTATGTGTGATTGGCACCTTCTCGCGGAGGTTTTTGGCCTGCCGCTCCTCGTTCGTTGATCCGATCTCGTTGAGTGATAACCCGTCCGGTCGCCCGTGTTGTCCGTATCGTATCCGCTGTGGATTTTTGCCATATCTGGTAACCGTGTCAAGATATTCCACCGAATGTCGGAATAATTTTGCTTCCCGTCTGGTCATCCATCACGTTTTGCCACCCAGGTCTCGTCCGTTGGTCCGATCGCCCGTGTTGTTCGCGATCTGCTCGCCATGGGCTTTTAGACGTACCTCATTGCCGCGTTGGGGGTATTCTACCGAGCGTTGGAATGCCCACACCTCCGACTTGATCATACACCATAATATGGTTGCGAGTTCAAACTCCGTTTACTTCAGCTGCTTTTATCATCTAGGCTTTGAAGGTCTATCATTCAAAAACGCCTTGTGGTGGAAATGCGAAAAACGTAGCATGCTTCATTCTCTCTTTGTCTCCTTGTGTTTCGGTGTTAGGTTGGTTTCTAACCCATATATAAGACCTCATTCGTATGCGTTGTTTCAGTACGATATTAGTCCCAAAATTAAAACGTTTGCGTACTTCAGAGCTGCTTCTCCGTGCAGTTCTTGGCGATGTGTAGTTGTGTTTGGTTTGGCGATCGCTGTCGCTCGTCACTCTCGCTATATTGCATTTTCTCAATTTCAGTCATATCCAATCGAAATGTGTCGGGAATTACTGCTCCTGCCAACATTCCTCCTCCACCACCTCTTCCACCACCATTGTCAGCTCTCTCTGGCGGCAGCGGTGGGAGTAATAACAGCTCCACACGAGCCAGTCGGCCGCTGCATCGGTCTTCCGGCGCGCAGCCCTGCGTCTCTGACGCAGGTGATGACGAGGTAGACGATTCCGGTGCGAATGATTCCAGCTTCGCTTGCCAACTCCGCCTGGTCAAACAGCAACGCCTACGTGCAGCTTCTCTGGCCGGACTCGGCTCCGAAAATCAGCATCCGCCTGGTTCGGCTGCGACTGTCGGACGTGCTACTGGACTGGATATGATGTCCGATTTGCAGCGTGTGTTGGCCGCGCGTCGGCGAGCAAAAGAAGCAGAGGTTGGTGTCTTTTTGTGTTTGTTATGCTGTTTCTGTGTATTTCTGCACAAGTGGTTTAATGACGCTGGTGATCTAACGCAGACGTCTATAGTCTAGTGTTTGAAGTCAATTCACGTCCTCTATCCCAGTCAGTCTGGTTTTGCAGCCTACAATAGCACAATCCTCACAAACACCTTATCTACGCGACCCTTGAACCTCACCGGGATGCCTATGCGTCGTAAGACATGTCCTGGGTTAACGAATATCGCCTTGGCTTTAAAGATACGAATTTCTTTTCAGCCCCTTTACTCCTGCCGCTGTTGCTGCAACTTCCCGTGCGCACAAAAAAGATCAGTAACCTTCATAACTTCCTAATCCAGCGTTAAATCTGCTGAATCGCAACTTATATGGGCGGTGGTGAACTTCATGTGATCGACGCAGCTGATACGGAAGGTGTTCAGAAGATTGTACGGTCTGCCAACAGAGGTGAGTGTCGCCGATTGTCTGAACCCCTTAATCGAAACAAGGTTGGTTCTGTCAGTTCACTGGCTGGCATGCTCCGTTTCTGTGCCCGATAGTGTTTCACCAATTCGAAATAAACTGAGACCACTTCAAACTACTGAAGATGAATACGGTCAGCTATGTTGAGGTATGCTGCTTGATGGATACTGTAATGATTCACGTCTGACCGTTGAGTTACGCGTAGCTCAAAAACGGATCCCCAAAGTAAAAACAAGATTGAATCCAATAATTCCTATGGCGTTATTAAAGAAATGCATCAATAATTACAAAAGGCAAACCTCAACTGTTCGCGACCAGTAAGGTCAAAGGTGAGCCGTCACGCCAGTAGACCAGGACAAGAATGCCTACTCGCGCCACGGACATTTAACGACGCATTAGTTCAATAAAACAAAACGGGGTGGGTGAGGTGGTGGGAACAAGTGTCAGGTTAGTGGGAAAAATAGGAAGTGTAAACGATGGGGACGAATTTTCTCAATCCATGGATCAACAAATTTACAAGTACTGTAGACCGAACGAGGTCTTTAATTGCGTTACTGAATCATGGCCGACTCTTGCTTGGGATTGATCAAACACCCAAACACGTCCACAACCTGTTCAACCTTTTCCGGCAACCTATTCCAAAGATCAGCACAACACATTGACTGGATATCGTTGGTAAAAATCAAGTATCGAAGTAGATCCTCTGTATAAGAACCCAGTTTAAAATGACCTCATTCTCGGTTGACAAAGCCAGCCTAGAGGACAAAGTCACCAGTCGCTCACCTGGCCAACTGGGATTACTGAAAACACAAGTTGAAGAAGAATGCGCACTTTCTGAAGAGTTTCCTCACCTTGTGGACCGTCTCATCAAAACCGCAGATTTTCAGTTTGACGGGAAGAATGTAATTAGATGTGCCGCGTTTTACCAAGGTAACCTGCAGAAGGGGGCCAACATCAATTCATCCGAATGGTGTAAGAGTCAGGGTATTGATCGGTGGCTGTCAGTGGATTGCGAATTCCATTCCTCATTCTGCTACCTAGCAGGTCAGGTCCCTGATCAGGGGCTTGCAGGTGGGTCTCTCAAATAACTACCCTACTTTGATACGAGCATCCAGGTAGTGTGTGGCTCACGATCACACAATGAACAGAACAGTGGATTATCCCATCAGTTGTTGTGCATTTCATTTCTTGTATATACAAATTTTCCAATAATTCGCTGATAGTCTCTTTCTGTACTGGGGATCACTGATAATGAGGATGCTGTTGTTGTGGTGTTTCCTATGAAGTTTAGAGCCTAAATTCTACACGTTCCGTCACGGTCGCTCCTACTAGTGTATCGAGTCACATCTGATCTATTAATGATGCTCTTCTTCGAAATTGTACTCCTTCTAAACTAGCTGCTTCTAGTGTACGTACGGAGCAAATTCACATAGCCACTTGAATAGAAAGTGATTGGAGATGTTAGGTGAGATGCGAAATGTAAGTTGGGAATTTTGTTTTTCGGCCGAGTTGTCTATGAAGCAAATCCACTTAATGACGCTGGGTAATGAGTCTTAAAGAAGCTATCTCGCTACTGACGCCTTACTTTCACTTACAACTTTATTGTTTGTTTGCAAGGTGTAGGCATCTTGATGCTGAATGTTTGAATATAGACGAAGCTATTTTTAGTGGGTAGGTCCCCTCCCCCTTCTCGTTTTCCTTTCTTTTCCTGTACGGGGTTTGCTTTTTTATCATGGGTGTGTGGCGGTTAAGCACCCAGTGAGAACCACTAGTGTATTGCTGTCTATGATGATGATGATGATGATGATGATGATGATGATGATGATGATGATGATGATGACAGTTTATGTGCACACAGGGCCGGATGGCGTGTATTGATTGGCATTGCCTCAGAGAAGGAGAGCAATTCTGGAGTCCGCCTGCATAATGACACGTCAAGTATGTTGATGGGGTCAGTAATGTGACCTGTTTCCATGATGTGCGTTGCAGTGGGTTTCAGTTCACTTGTTTTGTTTTCATCGCGCGCACTACCCACTTAGACATGTTCAGTCATTTCTTTTCATAGGCATCGCTCTGCTCTGCCGATATAGACGTCATCGCAACTGCAGGTGAACTGATGAGTCAGGTGAGAGACAGAAAAATTCATAAGGCCACGATTGTCAGCAAGCTGAGAAACATTCTCAATTATGAGTAACAATCACGAGGTAGATGTGAGTTAAGGCAGACTGTACTCTTCGTCTTACGTCAGTTGCGGTATGATCCCTTTCGAAATTTAAGTTCACAAAGACCTGCATCGTAAAAATGATACATACGGCAATCTTGATCGACCATTTCCAACTGTGGATATTGGCAAACTTCTCGGGATATTCATTTGCGAGTAACCCTTCTATTCTCTTCTTTTAAGCAATCATCGGCGCAGATTTGTCGGACTTTGGGATGCAGCGTATACACAAAACCTTGTTTGTAAGTAATTGACGCGAAAGGAGAAAACTGAGCCGATCACGCCAACTAACCTTGCGGTGCACTGAGCGTTGTAATTTCTTTGAAGTTATCTATAGACAACAGATAAACTGTCATTTGTTCCTTCTTCGTGAGAAACAGAAAGATTAGGATGAATAGAGTTCGAACGGTTTTAAAATGAAACAAGACGGATACTAGTGGTAAACATGTAGATATCGTTCACATACTGCTTATGGAGGTTGGTATCAACTGTATTATCAGACGGTTGAGATTCGATCCTTCCTAGAGCTAGTGTTTAGCTTAATGAACTATCCATCGCTACACTTTCGGTTGTTTGTGAGATAGTCCGCCAAAATCAAAACGGATATTCTCTGCGCGTCAAAATGTAATTTCTCTGAGATAATCAACAGGAATGTGACTGAAAGTGAAATCACACAAAATGTCGATTATTTCTCGAAAGGGGACGTTTACAAATGATGTGCCAACATCTTGGGCGAACCTACCAATGTGTTCTCTGAAGCTTATGGTAATTGGGAGGGATCTTTTATGCAATGGGAGGACAGAATTTAGGTTGTCTACAAGCCATTTTTATGCCAGTTTTCATGTATAGTTTTCGGGGAGCCTCAGTGCGCTAACATCTTATCAGGCGAGTGCCACCACTTGCTCAACTGGATCCCAAGTGATTGTCGATCTTGTGCAGCGAGATTCAAATATTCATGTTGAGTAAACAAGTTACAAGGTCACAGCGCGCTGTGTTTGCTCTGTCTGCGTGCGTTCCAACATATTGCAACTGAACATCAACCAATGATACCTTCTGTTTGTATCTCCATGACTTTGTCAGTCATGTAGGACTGATACTGTGGTTCTACTTAGAGTTTCCCACTGTAGTTGGTGACTTGCCGTCAGTCGAGGCCCAGCTAAGGAACTAGTTCTGTCGCTACAGTTTTCACTGAGACAACGTGGATAGGCTTTTGAGTTTTTGCCCAAACCACCGTCTGTTGCATGCTTGCACGTACCTCTGCCGCTCACAATATCTTCACCATCTGGTGCTCTTTGTCGCTACCGTAGCCTAAGATTGACCACATCACAATTTGCTACAGATGTCCAGGTTGCTCTTCGGATAACCGCTTGTCGAGCAAAACAGTCGTTCACTAACGTGTTAATGTTTGCTGGTCAGATTCGCCCCCCTGTCTAGGAACTTCGTGATTCGCAGAGTGGATGATTGGAAACTTTAGGTAAGATGGTGGCTGATCGAGCTCATTGGCATAAATGGTGTCATTGTTTTGCCTAGTTTCTTGTGATATATATATATATATATATATATATATATATAATATCAAATGGAGTGACAAACGTGTCACAATATGACAAGTGTAAAAGAAGAAATGGGCATACGGGGAGAAAGAGGAAGAAATTACATTAATGCACCGAGGTTCGCAATACCAATCTCTTATCGAACAGCCTCCTAATACAGAGTTGTTTATTGTCCTTCGGACCCCATCCCGGAAGTTGGGAACGCCCTACTGAAGCAAGCTTTATTGTAAGTGCCATCACATCCCAAACCCAAGTTATACGGTGGTCACCAGACTGCCGATTCCATCCTAACCCACAACTCGCAAACAAGCCACGATGTGACAGACGGTGAGTTGGCATTCGTAGGATGTGGGCAAGTCAACGAAGCGTGTGAAACCTGGTCACTATGCGCAAGAGTCGACAGAGTCTATCCGTTCCGAAGACGTCGGCGAACTTCGTCATTGCTGATCCGCTGTTCCAAGCACACGCTGCTAATGCTTCGGAGACACCGTTGGTCGAAAACGGATACTTTTTGAACATCTTGCGTGCGGACGGACCAGCTTTTGGAGCCGTACAATCGGATTGTCATTACATTAACACCGTACACTTGATGTTTCACAGAAAGACTGAACCATGCCGATGCGACAGATGGCGTAAGTTGGCAAACGCCATCCGAACCTTTGCTATGTAATTTGTCATCTCGTCTGACATTCAATCAACGCTGGTGTAGCTCCCGAGGCCCATGAACTTCCGAACTACCTGCAACTGCTCATTACCAAATGTGAGAGTAGGTGCAGGTTGTTACCAATCTCGCAATAACACCTTGCGCAGGCCATGTCAAACTGACGAACTGAGGCCCTAAATGTGTCTTGCATCGATAAATCATGGCGTTTCGTCTGAAGCAATACCCAGAAGATCAGTGTTCCAATGACTGATAACTATGTTTCACGTGAATCTTTTGAGATCACTGTATGTTCACTCTGCAAGCAAGGTGAGACTTTATGGACAACTGTCTCGGGCGTTCATCATTTCCAGTAGTGTTCGTCAAGGGTATCCGATTTTCCCATTCTTGTTCAATTTGGTCATGCACGACATTTTCGATGGTGCGTCTGAGGGATCCAGGGAGCTCGGTGTTGAATTTTTTCCTGGCGCTCGGTTGACTAATTTAGAGTAAGCGGAAGACATTGTCCTACTTAGCTCTTATGCCGAAGACATGCGGACCATGCTGAACAAAATGAGTGATCGGGCTGTTTTGTGCAGAAAATGCTTCTTCAAGACTGAGGCATTTCTACTCCTACTTTCTTCATTGCAGGTAATCTGATCGAGACTGTGTACAGTTCCAAATACTTGGCTGAGGTGTCAATGAGAATAGCAGAAACACGAGCTGTGTTTGACAGCCTACGTCATCTATGACATCGAAAAGACGTTCGGTTGCCGCTGAAAGGAAGAGTACAATGATCGTTTACGTTATGTTTTGTTCTATAGGTCGGGAACGTGGCCTATTCGCAAGGAAGACATCAGCGGGCTTGCTGTGTCTGCCCATCGATGCCTCTGCCAATTAGCCCACGTTAAATGGACTGGTCGCGTGAGCAATGTGGCCGTTCGCCGGCGCGTATTTCAGAACGCTCGGGAGGCGCGACCAATGGGTCACCTAATCGCGTTGCACTGCCTGTCATGGTTGGGTCACGTTCTCCGTATGCCATCTGATCGCTCATCGCATCGGGAATCACATACTAAGACCACCAACAGTTGGATAATATCGGGTGATGATCAAGCAGCGACGTGATCCCGAAATATCAAGACCTTGACTGCTCCATTGAGCAAAGTGGGTAGGTGTCGCCTGCTTGGATGGGGTCCTCGTGATCACTCAAACCGTTGTTTAGAGACGCTATCCGAGATGGCGATGTGTCGCAGTCAATGGCGTACCTGTATTCATACCGTTTCTAGTTCTTCCGCTTAGTCTTCTTTTATTAATTCTCAACCTTCTTAGTGACGTTTTCTTCTAGGATATTCCACGTCACTGTTGAGGTGAGCGGCGGTCCGAGCCACAGTACCTTTTGCCAGGCTGATGAATGCTATGATGATGATGATGTGAATGGGCATTGCGTCTGTTCTCTGATTCGGTGGCCTCGGACTCCACAACACATAACTGTCGGGTTCGGGTTTACTGCACACCTCTGACAGTCCTCATGCAACTCACAACCCATTCCATCGTGACTGATACGTGCCTGGTAGCGTGAATTTCGATTCATTCGTACCCGAAACCTACGTTGGATTGACAATTTGGGTCTGGTGGCCTCTATGCGTGCTGTTTCATCCTCGTGACTCGCCCTCCAATAGACACATCGGTGTTAGTTGATCACACACAACGTGGTTACAAGATTAGTCGAGTCACCTCCATTTGGTGTGCTTGTAGCGATCTGTTTTTCCTGTTGTATGCGTGATTTCCGTCACAGCCAGTTCTGACAGATATCGCCTAAGTGTGTGCCGGCGGGCACGACATTTTCCGATTACGTCTCTCTCAGCTTCTCTAGTTTTGTTTTTCGGCCTGATTCCTGCGTGTTTGTTTACGATACCTCCTCCCCTCGAGTTTCCATTGCCAATGTCCGGAGCTTACACAGATCGACGCACGTGATTTGACGCCATTTTTATGCGACTATGTCGTGGGATGTGATCTCTATTGACTTTCATGCATTAACCTCCCCCCTCCTTCGTTGTTAGTTGCATCAACTAGTGTCGGTGGCAAACCCGGCTTTAAAACTGCTTTTCAAACATTTTGTTTCTGGCCTGCTCGACAACTTGTCTACGTCCAAGTGAATCACATAATTGAATGCTTATTCATATTTGATGCATATGCTGAGCACCGTGTAACTGTGTTTTTCTTTGGGGTTTTTTCCACTTCTGCATTTTTTTTCTTTGAGAATCACAAGGTATACCAAGCCGTACAGCCAGTAATCGCACCGGTTTATGATTGACCGATTCAGGATCCACTGAAAATAATCTTGGCAAGCCTCTTTAATAGTTCCACTCTCAGGATGCACGCAAGCCAATCTCCTTAACTGACTCACCAAGTGGACCGTTTTGTTAAAGACACGAGTGCCGTGTAGCTGGTTTTTCATCAGTTAGGACGTGAAGGATTTTTTTTCGCTGCATCGACCCCACTCACATACGGTCTGAATGTGCTGACCATTTGACCTTATACGTTACGTAAGTACACAAGGTCCAGTTCGTCCAACTTTGTATCAACCGAACAAGTGTTGATCGTCAGCTGAGATGGAACGTCGTGTTCTTGTGACATTTGATACAAGTATATTGATTACTGACGGGCAGTGGAGGATTTTGGTTTTCATATAGATTGACCATCACCTTGAAGTGATAGCAGCTGTCGCATTCCCATAGAATTTCCAGTCGGCCTCTTTCGGAAAGAAGCACTAGACTCGAGTTTCGCTGTCATTAGTGCTCGTCAATAGTGCATATCCTTGCCACTGCCGGGACTAGAACCACGGCCACGCTGTTTGTGAGGCAACCGTATTGACCACTGTGCCACCGGCATGACCGAATTATCATATTTGAACGCTCACCCACTTTCGCTTACGAGTAATGGTCATGTTGGCACGGACAACGTGAAATGGAGAGTCACTCTGGCAAGACCACCAACAATTGGGTAAAACCGCGTGGTGGTCAAGCAACAACGTGGTCACG
>LUCH01003044.1:11785-26781 GCA_013368495.1 Paragonimus heterotremus | reverse complement strand
TTCTTCTAGGATATTCCACGTCACTGTTGAGGTGAGCGGCGGCCCGAGCCACAGTACCTTTTGGTCAGGCTCATGGCTGTTATGATGATGATGACTCTGACGAGATTATTGCGCGTCAGTAGACAGACTAATTTACCTTTCACTTCATTTATGCTCACCAACTTTTCTTCTTGTAGCTTAGACTCTAGCACGCATTCTTAGTGTTAGTGCAGTTAGTTACTACAACCTAAAAGAGAATCAGATGCGTGTTAGATCTTGCTTAGCATTCGACCGGAGCCGAATGACTGCGCTTTTACTAAGATTCCGTCGCATTTTACATCCCTTTTTTTCATATCTTGTGTGTAAACGTTGCGATGACTTATTCTGCTTGAATTACTGACCTGGGTTGCACGATGGCTTATTAGGACTTCGTAAAAATTAACCTTGGTCCGTTGTTGCTATGGCGAAAGCAAAAGTGCATAGTTTGTGCTGATCGAGTTATGCTTTCCGTTTGCCGATGAGATGAAATCAGTTCGTCCAGACGCGATGATATTGCCATTGGTTACACAATATGTAGCCGATACGTCTGACTAACTTACTGGGCATCGCTT
Source organism: Paragonimus heterotremus (assembly GCA_013368495.1). Taxonomy (NCBI): domain Eukaryota; kingdom Metazoa; phylum Platyhelminthes; class Trematoda; order Plagiorchiida; family Troglotrematidae; genus Paragonimus; species Paragonimus heterotremus. The sequence goes on along the minus strand of LUCH01003044.1, from coordinate 26,191 downwards.
GGGAAGGCGTTAGTGATTTTGTGTGGCGGTTTGTCATACCAGTCACAAGTTCGTTTACACCATTTCGGGTCTCTTGATAAAAATCAGAACAGATGTACAGTATTTTTTCAACAAAAATCGGATGTATCATGTGTTCGCTTGTGTATTTGCCTGCTCATGTGTGCACACACCGTTGCTGACTGACTGGTACGGCATGCCATATGAGATTCGTTAGCGATGTTTGTCTGGGGTTATATGGCTGCTATTGTCCTTCACGTTAGACGTTAGATTTTACAAAATGGACCCTGTACACAGTAACTAGGACCACGTTAACAAAAGTACAAGGTTATCTGCTTAGGATTGCGTGCACATCTCTTATACCTCTCTCGTGACATCCATTGTTCTGGACTGATCAGAGTAAAAGAAAACCTCTTCAAATAGCTGCGTATCTTTGCATCTCCGGCTATTGTGCATATTACCACATCCGCTCGTTATTCCTCTAACTGAAGCATTCGATTGTTCGATTTAATGGACCTTGCTATTGTTTATTCACCAAACCCAGCTGTGCGCTCAGAGCCAGGTGCCCTTGACCTTGAAATTGCTATGGTTCAATTTGGTTCCAATCTCAAGCACTCTGTTAGATTTCGGTTACATTGTTTGTGGTTGTAATGCTCTTTAAAGTGTGTGAAATAATCAGTCTGTCTCACGAATCAGTGTTGTCATACACTTGCTTGACCGATTGCTGATTACAGGACTCAAAACTACCAATCGGCTGTTTACAATCTCCGCATTTTTCACTGTGATGAATATGTTTATTCTCTAAGTTATTATTTTTTGCTTGCGCACAATTTCTATCATCATTTCCACGCCATCGTAGTGTGTGCCGTTCAACATTCTTCGATGTAATGTCTCATAATACCTTATATATAACACTGGTTAATAGTTGTAGTAGACGTTTCCTTCTAGGATATTTTACGTCCCTGTTGAAGCTAGCTTCGGCCCGAGCCACAGCACCCTCTGGTCCGGCTCAAGACTGACGATGACGATGATGAAACATCCTGTGCCCCTCCCCCCGCTTTATTCGTGATTCGTAATCTTTGAGATTTTAAAAACCGAGCCCGAACGGACTTTCCTGAGGGTTTTTGTGCGCTCACAATTGACGGCTACTCAAACCACAATATTCACATGTCCATCCTACCCCTCGTTTTCAGCTTTGAACAGTACCCCTTAATGTTGTAGTCCAAATGCTGTTGGTCTTGATATTCGTCCGCGAAATGGCAACGTAACAAGTGACTACAAACGTAAAGAGAAAGGTGGAAGAGAGCAAAAAGCGAACAGGAGAAAGGAGAACAGGTAAACGAAACAATGGAGCTTCAGAAAAGAGAAAAATGACAAGCAAACAACACACTACCACGCCAATGTTTCCAACCACCTTCTTGGATGGTCGTGAACTCTCCGACCAGATAAATGACATTTGCCAGCCTTTTTCACCGGAACAGTCAAAGCTTCTATAGCTCGTGATCACCTTGCAGTTTCTTCCAATAATTAGCAGTCACACTGAACAGTACAAGATGCGGCAGGTCATCCGTCGAAATACGGGGTTCGTGGCCTAACCAGCGAAGATTGCGCATTTCCACGGTCCTTTTTATTGGTCGTGAACTCATATTTACCAAATACGCGCCGATGGACTATCGTGTTGTCCAAACAGTCAGTGTGTTTGGTACCGACTAGCTGGCAGAGATAACTGTAGTCTAATACTGAGGACTTACATACATCCTCCATGCGAATGACCCAGGGCTGTGAACTGTAGAGCATAATTGAGCGCGCATGCTCAATGCAAATCCTGTCTTCAATGGACAAGTGGACATCTTTGTGTCGCCACAAGTGACGAAGCTTAGCTGTTCGCTTGGTGACCTCGTCAACAGTGTTGCAAGGTGTTGATAAGACACTGCCGAGCTAGGTATGGTGATCACCAGTCTCGGACAGTTTGTCTGTGTTGACTGTCAATGAGGTCAGTTCAATCCAATTTTGTTACAACACTCCACATTTTGGAGATGCAAAATGTATACCACACAAGCCAGCTGTACCATTTAATCGGTTCAGCATGGTGTGTATGTTCTCTTCAGAGGCAATGTAATGGTTGTATTCAAACCACCGAACCCGCCCAGCCGACACTTTCCCTGATTCTTTGTCGCTGACGCTGCGAGTCATGAGACCCTCAGTATGTAAGCTCAGTGTGTCAAATGATTGGTTGCCTTCCGTATTACATGACTCAACCAAACTGAAATAATGAACTTCATGTATGCGTTTATCACATTTCGTTACAAGTTCATTGCTTATTTGTTTGTCGTCTCACCATCTCTACCCCTTTCTGTGCGGGATGTGCAGGAGAACGGTATCTCGGACAACGTTGGCAATGATGCAGGGGGTGATTCACCGCATTTCGGTGGCTCTAGCACACGACTGGGTTCCACCGGAGTTGCACAGGGTCAACCCTCCAGTGGTACCGGTGGTAATAGTTCCATTGTGCCGGGTTTTGCAACACTGTGAGTCTTTGGGTGCGTTTGTGTTAATCACTTCATCTTTTCTGAATTCCACTTCCGTGTCTCGCAAGTTGGCACCGTTATTCTGGATTGTTTTTGAGATTGAACGTCAGTGCTCGTTGTCAGTCAGTCCATCGCGTTGCAGTGTCTTCAGGCGCATCTTATTTGTCCTGATCTTCCACAAATTTGTTGATTTTGATTGTGCGTTTACTACCTAAATCCAAGCTGTCATCTGACTTAAGTGTGTATTTCATCAACCAATGCTTCGTTCGAGCATTGCAATTAGTTTGTTTCGAGGTTCCTCGTATTGAAACGTTTGGGCTTGGAGCGAATGACTTTGCCCATAGCTTGCTATTACATAGCTGCATTGGTATATGATAGTAAAATCGGATTGGCGGTTCCCGTGTACAGTCACATTGTCGATTGCCATTGTATACATGTCGGAACATCCTCTTAGAACGTCCCAACTAATCTGGCATTATTAAACAGAATCGTAATCAATCCGAGAAGATTGTAAGACCTTGCTCACTCTCTTGAGTATCGTTGGACTGTCAGATTTGACCTACGTGAGGGATAATACGCCGTCGTTGAAAGTGCTTTACTGACAACAGATTTTTACTAATTTTCCGTCTTTGCTGGTTGCTACTGGTGCACGATTGTTCGCCTATACTCGAACCCCGTGTGAACAACAAAACAGTCTTATTGCAGATTTTCAAGAGATTGACATCGAAACATCTCTGATAATCTATTTAGTTGGCTTTGTATAGCACCCTACCGTTTGACTTGTCGAATTCGGAATTGGCTAGAAAGAGTAGTGTGTAACAACCAGACGGTGACTTTACATCATAATATGAAAGAACTGACCTTGAGATTTACCTCAGTCGACTCAACGCACCTCTTCAGTTGGTGCCGAGAACCATGAATTTTTAAAGATGCTGCCAGATGTGGCTCAGAATGGTTCCCAATGTTGCCTGTTTGGGAAATCTATTTTATCTTGGCTACATTTCATGTAACGGTTTGTCTATTTTTGTACTCGGCTTTTTGTTCTGTACAAACTCGAGGCGGTATATATGCATTTACACTTATTATAACATGTTTACATCCATACAGCCAACTTACGTTTTCCCCTTCACACCGTGAGCTGCATGGGATAGCGTGGCCTATTAAGTCACATATGGGCTAGCTGTTGCTGTCAACGTGGAGTAGTCGAAACAACTCGGTAATCAGTCGACGATAATTCGATTAGTAGTCGGCATCAGTGCAATCGAGATAATTGGCGCTCGTTAGGGGTTGCCTATTATTCAAACGGAATTTGTTCTTTTTTCAGTTTTCTCGGCCGTCTCGTTTTGCTACTGCATGATCAGTCTCTAGATCTTGTTTTGTCTGGATCGGCATGCCTTGTGTGTGGTTTACTGGCCTTCATGCAACATTCTTGGCTGCCTGGTCAATCATATGATGGTTACTTGCGATTAGTGTTCTTCTTGCGACACACGAGCTACTTTACTAGTCAGCTTTCGATCTACTGGATCCGATAACTGTATGTGACAGGCTTCACTGTCTGTTGTATTATTGTTTGTGTTAAACCATCAACCACTTTTCGTGCTCGTTCGGATACGTTCCGATGTTTGTTTTACCGCCTATAAATGTTCCCGTTGAACGCACTTCTGTGGATTCCATCTACGAGCATTGTCAGGGACGTGCTATATGCTTTGTTCTCGCGTTCTTGTTATCTTTTGCTACTTTTTTCACCCTCCAGTTTATATGAACTATGTTATCAACATTTCAGACGAAAAAATTCCAGTCCGGCCTTGGACAGCAATGGCTTTGGACAGCTTCTCGCCAACGGCCCGATGAACGTGAACTCGGCGGCTGGGAGCGGTTTGGCCAGTCTTGTCTCACGAGCAGATTTGGAAGCGTTCAAGCGCGAACTGATGTCTGAATTTCGTCGGGAAGTGCAGCAATTGAAGAACGATGTTATTGAAGGTAAGTTGCTTTTAGTCGCCTACTCATTTCTTCTGTGGACAAAAAATGGTGGCTTCCACCGTTCAGCTCGTACAAGTTACACATGCACATTTACTGATACAGCAGATTAACAGGATCAGTCAGCATCTTTTATACAGTTGAGATCTGTCATGAACCAAGGACACGGCGCACTGCTATTTTACATACTTCCAACCGTTTCTCGAATTCAATCGCCTAGGTGCCTTCGCCATGTGCCATTCTAACTCGGTTTTCACACTGACTCACTCTATCTGCCACGTCTCTTTTAAACTAGGCACCGTGGATGAGGTACTCCACACAGTTGGACAACAAATCACCGGCGTAATCGGTACGAATTAGCTCTAAAAATGCAGAGTTTTCGTTGCAAGGCAACTTACATCTATGTACGGACATGCCAAGAAATTATCAAGTTCCGGCTTTGGCGATGATACTGACGAGCTCTATTGAGAGCGAAACTCGAGTCTAGTGCTTCTTTTCGAAAGGGGCCGACTGGAAAGTCTATGGGAATGCGACAGGTGCGATCAATTGTGGGCGATGTTCAACTTGAAATATCCATTTGTTCTTGACAGAGGTTTTCGGTAGCTCAAACGAAATTTAAATACTCAAAAAGATCAACTCTTTCCAGTGGATCAGACAACATGCATGCTTTCGTTCACCTTCATCTTACAATGTGGAATTGTCCGTGTCACCGTTGAATCTTTGAGAACTTTTCCGTTTAATTTATGGCGAAATCGTGACTCACACCAATCGGTCGCCAAATGTCAGTCTTTGATGGTCAACATAATCCTTTCGATAGGATTGTACTGAATCGAGTAAGATTGTGACTAATTAGATGGACGCTTTTGGAACAGATAGTGTGATCGACGGATACAGATAAGTTGGCAGGATTGATGCGTTATGTCATTGCAGTTTATTGTTGCTGTTCATACATTCCACATCTTGAATTCAGTCTCCAAGAGGTAGTACAGCCGTATGATACTGAACTGTAAATGCAAGGCGTAAAAGGAACGGAGACTTTGAACAGCTTTACCGTACTCCCTTCGAACTGATGAACGACCGAGATGGATCACGACATTCATTGTATTTAACTGTAGTTCTCTTTATAAAGTGCCCCAAATATGCTAAAGTACCTCCGAGGGACCCTACTCCTGCGGCATTTTAAATTTACAAGTAGGGTTTCCGTATTGTTAAATACACTACATTTGGTTCCCAAGTGTTTCCATTTCGACGGACTTCGGCAGAGCGTGGTCCAGCGTCGATGAACACCTTTTCGCAAGTGTGGTTGCTGACTATTTAGCATGCGTCGCAAGTAAATGAATCAATTTGTATGCTATATATTATCACAAACAATTGGCCAGCCATGAGCACAATAATGGATACAGGTGGTCCAACCCTAGTCTTAAAACTTTAAAAAGCTAGATGGACTCGACACACGCTGACCTTCTAATTATACTGTGTGATTTTTACTGTGAACCATCTGGATCGCTTCTCTACTTGCCAAGGTTTTGCAGGTAAACTGTTATCGACGCGGAACGAAACAGCTGACCTACATTTGCTCACTGCGCTGCCGAATTTTCAACTGCCTTCTAAGCGTTTATCCAATTTTGCATTGTCCATTAATAAACCATAAGGTAGCCAATGAAGTTTTACGGTATCCGACAATGCACTATCGTAGTCCCGCATGTGACTCTTTCGACCCATTATGATGGGAATCAGTTCATTACTTTACGACACCACTATGGCATTGTGCATGGGACCAATAGCTGCAAAATGTGAATGATTGTCCTCAAACCACTTGTTGCTAGCTGCCCGCAAATTATGTGCATGATTTGGTTTAGCTTTTGTCCACGCCTCTCGTTTGTTCGTGAATGGTATGTCCTGCCTCCTCACTTGACCGCAGAATCAACCTGCTAGATCACAGACGCGAACAACAAACGCAGATCGATTTCCTTACTAACGGGTAGCAGCCTCGTCTGGTGTGACCTTAACCTCTAGCGTCCTTGTTCCTGATTGGTCGATGTTGAATTTCTCATCGTTTTGTCATTGTTGTTACCCTCTACACGTGGAATGTTGGCCGTTGTTTTGACACTTGAGAAACTCTTTATCACTGATCATTGTAAAGAGCCACGATTGAGCACTTCTGTTAATGGTTCATCATTGCATTTTTCCACTCAGATAGTGTGTCCAAAGTTAGCTGAACAATTTCTGCTGCTATAAATGTTACGACCCACATATAGAGTTTAATACTGCTGTTAGCTTTACATACTTGGATAGCGTCATCTAATGGCATTGAGGCCGAAGTGTCAGTGAAGATAGCGAAAGTATTCGCAACTCTTCGTTATTTGTGGTCTCGCAAAAGCGTCGGATTTACTATGGTTGTATGCATTCTTTCGTGTTCCACAGTTCAAAGATAGTCCATTCGCTTGGAAGACGCATATAGGCTCCCTGTACTCGATCTTTATCGTCCCCTCCACTCAACCTGTATCAATTAGGCCGATTGTATAATCAACGTAACAGTTCATCGGGAAGTCTCCAACTTCGCGGCTGATATTCAGCATGTCGTAAACAGTCTACGCTAATTGCAACAAGTGTTCATATGCCAACGTAATGTATGTCGCATTGTTCAGTGTAACTCCTTACTTTCGGTCGAATACGCAACTTTGTCAGCCGATGTCAGGATCGTTGGCTCTGAAATCCCTGACTAATCCGCTGATCAAGGTTGATGGGTACCGCCTGTGAGCTCAGGAAATGCGAGACTATCTACATTACTTATTAGTAATTTTCTTCGAAATGACTGTGTCACAGCCCCATCGTCAAGCTCGCATCTGCAAAACTGTTGATTCTTTCATGTTTTTTTGTTTGCTTTTCTTCATACTTTCACACTTATGACCTTGTCATTTTGTGAACTACTATGGGGATCAGCGGTTGTTCGAGGCACTCTGTCCATGGACACCGCTCAAAGTTGAACGTGTGTTTGTAACCAAATAGGCAAATCGACTATACCCAAGTATGTTGCTAAGTTCAATGAGACGGAATTGTCCTACGCTTATCAACCATAGAGCTACCCAAATAGTTTATCAATATGCCGAGACTACCATAGGGATATTTTATTTGTTCGGGATAGTTGAAATCGACCTGTTTTCTGTCAAACTGAGGTCCTGCCGACTACAGATTTCCCTTACCGTAGGTAGAACATTTGTTTTGAAAACTGTTCGTTGTGGTCATGGTAATAAATGCCTGTCACAGTTGGTGCGCACTCTTGCTTGAAAATTTCACTGTTTTTACTAAAGGGTCCTTAGGAAAGCTCCGGACGCTTTATGATCCATGAGGGGGCTGTTTCCCAAGCATCATTCCACTACACTGGGTCACGGAACGCCTGTAGTGGCGTGCGGCTCCCTTACAACTGCAGTTGATCACTTTCAGTTTATCCGAAACTGTTCTGCACAATGATTCGAGTGTTAGCATGGACTCACATAGAACACGAAATATAGCAAACGTGTATTTTCGATAAAATCCTATTAGGCAGTTACAATTATAAAAGAAAAGAAAATTAAGACAGTCACTTGCAAAGCTTAGTAATGTTCAAAATTCACACCATCTCAGTTTTGTTTGTGGTCACCAATTGGATGTTTCCTGCCTACGTATCGATCGGGTGAGTCAGCCAACAGTCAAGGTATTTAGAGCGATATAACAAAATTTTTCTGCTCACATGGTTAGGTTACGTAGTCGAATGGCAGTGACATCGACAGTGGTCAACATTCGCTGGTGAACGGGTTTGGACCAGTTCGGTGGAACCCTGTAAATAACAGTGAACGATCGATTTCTGTTAACCTGATGGTCGCGCTCAGCCAGGTGACCTACACTGGCACTCGTGATTGATTTTCTTTCACTTGTCCCGATCCATGCTGGATGACGTTCTCTGATTCTTCTAGACAGGCGCCGAATCGTACGAACCATGTAGTTTGCTGAGCAATCGCAAACGAACGCGTAAATCCCCATAGATGAATTGTGAACCGGCACTTTATCCTTCAGAGTGATCAGCGGTGGATTGGTGATTGAAATAACCGATCTGACTGCATTGAACATTCTTTTATGCCGACGGATCAGTGATTCGGTCAACATATCTCCTTTGTACGATAATCACATGGAAATGGGCTTTCCAACAACCCCTTACACCTTAGCCGATGTTTGAAATGTTTTCGTATGTTTGGTCACAAAGTTGTCAGGGTAACCATTCTGTTGTAGAGTACAGGCTATGAACCTTAGCTCGTGTTCTAAAGCAGCTGCTAAATAGACTTTTCTGGCTCTATCCGCTAAACTTTTCATCAGGTTCCGTTTGTATTTTAAGTTTGTAAAACTATAAAAGTTGCTGTACTGCCCTGACGAAATAGCCTTGTGTTAAATGGACCACCTCAAACTCCCGTCAATCTTTCCATGGAGAGAGACACCCAGAAAATTAAAAGAATCTTCTGACTGCAGTTCTTAGATGTTCAAATGAATCTACGATACTGAACACATTCTCAACATAACACCGGTAGAAAACCATTTGGTATATAACAGTGCTGAGCACCGTTCATTCTAACTTGCCCATATCCCAGTAGTGGTCCTAATGTTGACCCCATTGTCACTCCGTCAGTTTGTCCATAGATGTCGCCACTGAAAATAAATTGCACGTTAGGGGGGGGGCATTTTAGAAGCAGTTTTTTTTCCAGATACGCTGTTGGCAAGTCGATCGAAATGTTGTCGTTTTCAATAAAATCGCATAGGCAATCTATTGTTTCCACTGGTAGCATATTAGTAAACAGGTGGGTTACGTCGAGAGTACACATGATTTTATTGTCGATGCGAATGTCACGTACTGCATTAACAACTTCAAATGTATGTATACTGAGAGCCCAAAAATGTGATCAGACGATTGAATTGACAATTTTTCCAGTTACCAACGCGAGCTGATTTTGTTCTGTTCATTAACTTGTTTGCTCCATATGAAAGCTCTGTTAGATAATTGCAATTCTGTTTGTCCAATCGTCCAAAAATATCGAATATTGTGGAATTTAACGGTTTCCAGATATCTGGACAGCTTGTTCCTTTCGATTCAAGTTCGTTTTGCGTTCTTTATCCTATTTCGGTTACATGTTCGCGTGGTCCATGAGATTGAACAGGCTTATAACGTAGTGGAAATGGCAATCGTTGACCGAATCCACCTACCATAATTATCCTCACTTAAGAGAACGATCCAGCGACGCCGATCTGCACTGTGTTTACTAAGTTGTGTGTAATTGCAATGAAATCTATGTTCACAGAGGATATATTTTTGACCTCTGAAGTGAGTGGGTCTGGTTATGCCGGACACATATTGGCCGCGTCATCAACACATCGTTTCAACATATACTGCGTCGCATCGGTCAGCTCGTTCGGCGTTCCTTTCAGCCGATCTTGTTGATTCCATTCACGCTAACACAGTATGCAGAAACAGTCTGATTAAGGTCGTCATCAGTAACAACTTAATCTTTTTAGACTTGTTGGTATACAGCTCAATATTTCACCTAGTAGTATATAATAGTGTGGCACTGAACACTTTTGTTTGCTGTATACGCGTTCCCGCACCTAATGCGTTTGTCATCTGAATCTCGTGCGGCCGTATATGTCCTGGAGTGTCACTGGGCGCGATTCGAAGTATTCTTTTCTTCCTCACTTTGTGTTTGGGCAACTTACAAAATTGAACAACTTGATGAGTGATGTCGTTGCTTAGATCACTTCTTGGTTGGCATCAGAATCAGTCGTGCGCGCTGTCAGTCTTTATTTATCTATGGTCTCTGTGTTCTAATTGGAAAGTTAGCAAGCGTGAAGTGTTTTCAAGAAGGTGCATTTTGTTATAACATGGTGTTTGTCTCGGACACTGGAACGAGTTGCTTTTCTTCGTTAAATCAATTGTTTTTCTCGGCTTACTGATCGGATAATGTGTGCTGTCATGCCGGTAGCCCCCTAAGACATTGACACCCGTCTAGTAGTCGGCGCTATTATTACTGAGAAACTTGGCCATAACCCTGTGAATGCCCACATATAAAAAGTTCCCCCTGGACGCTGTTCGGGTTTGTGGCAAGGTTACCACTTTTTTTTTACATGTTCAGTATATAAATATATAGATTAACCTACATAGAATTGCGTCTAACTAGATTTACCCTTGGCTGGTGGTGACGTTTTTGTTTGATATGTTACTACTGCAATATCCTTTAACTTCTGACTTTCCTCACGGTCTATCATTGTCCTGTTTTTTTGGCTTACAGCTCTGCGTTCTTGTGCCAACCGTAGTTAAAAACCGCTCGTTTTGACACTCGATTCAGTCCACGTACTGTCGTGTTTATCATTCCACAAATGCGCACATACACATGCTTTAAGACACTGTCCTTGGTGATTTTGTCTATCAGCCAGGAGATCAACCCAGTAGGTGAAGAGCGTCCAGATCATTTTACTGGCCGCCAACTGTTGCCAAGCCGATCGATATTCACCTCTGTCGGACGCTTGCCTGCGAATGTGATTTGTTCAGCCCTAATACCGCGGGAAACTTCATGTTGCTCTTGTTGTTGTCTTTGTTGCGTTCGTCGTTAAACCCCTGTCTACTTTATTTGTTCGCTTGTTCACGTGGTTGTGTCCCCGTCGCTAGTTTTGCTTCCATTTGGTGCATTTCTTTCATCCTCGTAAGTATGGTTCGCTCGTCAGCCCCGTGTGTGTGTGTGTAACCACAAAATGCATATACTCATAACATTCACTTTACGATCTCGTTACCAAGTTGTTTGATTGACCTGTTCAGGTCTGGTTTTGTCAACCGAACCAAACGTTTTTGTTGTTCAATCGCCTGCGTACTAGATTTCACACCTTACCGCATCTGTTGAGCTACTTTTGTTGCCTCCAGCTAAACTTTCTGCAAGCAACTGCTACTTGGTTCTGTGATTTCATTCAGACCGTAACAGTTTGTTTTGCCCGCGTTGCCTGGGCGTGTATTTTTAGGCCCAACTCAATTTATAGACACCTTGATTTTTTGTCTCCCGGAAATCTTGCTTCTCACAGCTGGCCTTGTCTTTTTTGTTTATTGGGTCTTCTCTTTATTTTAGTTCCTCGCCATCCAATTTTTGGTTTGTCATCCCTATATACATACGTATACATATATATGCACATATCCTTATCGATCTATCTGTTTTTGCGGTCTGGTATACAATTCAGTTTGTTTTTTTGCCCACGTCTTCTTTTTTTGTTCATATTAGTTCTTTACTGCGTATGCAAAAGTACTGTGGAATCTTCACATCATCAGGTCAAACAACCTCATCATAATCATGCATGTTGCCTTCACCGATAGCTGCTCCTATATCTGTTTACTACACTCACGGTCTCCGATCTATGGAGCTCACCGTTGTGTCACTTTCTTTTTGAACAATCAGCGTAGACCATGAAAGAACTGCACTCTCGGACGTAAAGTTGTATCATGCAACACAGCTTGTGTCATACTTTGCGGAACTCTCGTTAACTCGAGTATTCGTCACCTGTTCGAGGAATCTGGTTGATACTCACATGTGACCAGTATGATTACTGTCCAGATGTATGGTGCACGTACACTTAGTTGTTGAGTATTGTTTGACTCATACTTGGTAACGATTTGCGCTGTTGATGAATTCGGACAGAGCAGTGTAAACACATCATACTTCTTAGCTAAGTGAAACAGTCAGAAAATTCTACCGAATTGAATCATCGATGAGTGTCGTATGTTGTGTACACGTTTTCAGCTGACGCTTCGCTTCCATCCATTGCGAGTCTGTTGAACGCTACAAATACAGGTTTTAGAAGTGATGATCTGCATCAGCGGATGTTAGGCCAAAGTGGCAAGTACATTTTATTGACTTCTTGCTCCCGCCGCATATGGGGTTTGGGAAAAGTTTAAAACTGGAGAAGAATGTATGTAATGGTTGAACACCAATAATGAACATATTCGCCGTTACTCCTGTTCCATGAAATACGTACACTCGCACGATTTACTTTGCGTATGATTTATGCTTGTTCTGTATCAACGAACCTGTGTCTCAAACTATCAATAATCATTTCGAATGTTCTAGATTCGTGATCTCTGTACTTACTAACCGTATGAAAAAGGCCATTCTGTTGATTCCCTCTGAAGCGAAAACCTCAAAATTCCCGTGTTCCAACAATCTATACTTGAAAACCGGTTTTGTATGGTAAGGCCAATCGCAACAGACGAAGGTACACTGATTGGTTCACTCAAGTACAGAATACTTTCGACGGATTAACTACAACATGTAGAACCATTTGCAATCCTGAACCTCTCCTTCGCGATTGATGAAAAACCAATGTAGTCAGAAAACGAGACACTTCTAATTACATTCATGTCGAACAAGCCAGGCAAATAGAGGATAAGAATGTGGATAATGGAGAAATGACTCGAGATATATTTTGACAACGTTTGTCCTGTCTAGATGCACAAAGCTGAACACCCCAAATAATCTGTCTTTAACAGTTGCGTCTGCTGCGAGAATTATTCGACACAATTGTTGACGTTATACGTGAGAACTTTTCATTGGCCAAACTTTAGCACGCTTGCTCAGTAAATGACGCAAAACACTTTTCAGTGCTGTGTTTGAATCGCAAAGGAGTCCTTGTTGAAAATAAGGATATCTCTTTTTTAATGAAAACTAGTTGGATAGTCAGCTTCTTACGAAATATCGATCGGGGAAAAGGAGTGCTGTGGCTCCGTTTTCTGCTTTGCATCAAAATACACTTCCTGATCTTGTAAAAATCCCTACTAGGTTTTATTCTACCCTGAACTGGTGTGGGATCGATTTTATTGGCAACGTGTTACAAATCTACAACAGCCGGTACGCATCTAGACGATAGCTGGTTGGGAGAAGTTCGACATCCATGTGTTATTAAGAGGCACTGGATATTAAAATTGACATGAAAGACTGTGTGTCAGTTAGTGGTCGAGTTGTGTGAACCTTACAGAAGTACAAACATTACCTTTTTTCCGCGTTTTGGTACATCCATCTACAACAGAAAGCTGTTTACCACCCGATTATCAAGATATGATGAACGCTTTTTTGTCATACCTCCACACATCCTACAGGCCGTGTCTCGAGTGATACAACAAAATATTTGTTCCGTAATGTAAGCCTTATGCTACTGTTTATGTGTTGTAACTATATGCAACGAATGTTGCGGCTGTAATACTTTTTTAGTATCGTTGGAGTAACGATCTGTCTAGATAGTGGACTTTATTTAAGTCCATTTCTCTCTCTAATTTTTGAAACATAAATCACTGCAAGTGAGTTAGAATATTGTTCCTATGTTTGCTAAACATGAAAAGCTCAAAAACCCTCCTTCCGGTGTTTTGTAACATGAGAAAAAGTAGATTTATGAATCTAAACTGAGTATCGTCCTTTTCTAGATGTTATTGCTTATCTTAATGTCTCAGGCATCGGCTCGATGGTGGTTTCATACGATCTTGCAGACTGATTTACGGCCATCTAAAAGTTCGAGCTTGATTAAAAAAACAATTTTACTCAATGTGGGTCATCTATGAACCTCCGGCTGTTTTAGGAGTAGGGGTTTCCTGGTTTTTTTTTAGAGTTGGGCCAAAACAAATTTGGCGTCTTGAAAAATTGCATTTGTTGAAATTCGTTATAAATGATCATGACACTGACAGCTTCCTATACAAAAACACCTGAAGACGTTATGGTGTTCACTTTGATTGATGTTACTTCAACACGTGACCTCTGATGACCCAAAATGCCCTACTCTTTTGCGTATTTTTTGATTGTCATGATGCACAAAGCGTTTTCCACCAACGCTGTTGTCATTTAGTAAGAGGACCTACCAT
>LUCH01003044.1:0-11685 GCA_013368495.1 Paragonimus heterotremus | reverse complement strand
TTACACATTTGTATTATCAGAACTGTTTCCCTTCTGTAATTTAAAAGAATTATTCTGCAATTCAAGATTATTTCCGATAGTTATGTGCACGTGTTTTTGTGTTGAACAGTTTTAAGCAACCATAGAGTGAAAGAAGAGTAAAGAGAACAATCGTAAGGACCATTTGAATATGAATAATGAAAAAGCGAGATAAAATTAGTACGTTAAAAGAAAAACTGTATCTCGGACGTACGGGGATGATGTGTGCAAAGCGCACCTTAACAGGTAATTCTTGCTAACACTGGTAGTAGAGATCCTGTATCACTTCAAAGTTGTCCAGGTGACCACGTCGGCTGAAGAATCGAACTAAGCTCACAATTGTGTAAATTGATACTTTGCTTAAATTAATCTATTTATGAAAATTTTATGACATCCGCGGACGTAGAGCTCCAGATTGGATGTATACTAACACTGAAAGACAATTCACCCGGGTGACGATAAGTTGTGTGTAAGTTAGTTGTTATAACTTGACCATAATTCACAGTGTTCACCTGGCCCGTTTCATAAGGGCCTTAGTGGGTGAAGTTCGGTTTAGATTTATTTGGTGCTGCAGCTTCATGTCAACGATGTATGCAGAAAAGTATGGATTTACGACGAAAATATTGATCTCTTTGAATGGCTACCTGCAAGAGAACGAGTTCGGAACGTCAGTATCCATCTTCAGACTGGTTCAATTAGTGCGTTATTTAACAGCACACATTTAAGCAATCTGCGATAAACACCTGCAAATACTGTTTAATTCGTTTCCGATAAAACTGTGAACCATCTGTCTTTTTTGTTCTCTGTTCGCATATCAATCATTGTTTTTCATAAAAATTCGAGGTCGATCTTCACCTACTACGGCTGAAAGGATCTGTAGCAGTTAGACGTCCGTTTCGACATTTCTTGTCTGCCCAACTTTCACTACCCCCTTTCCAGTTCGTACAGTCGGTCGAAATATCAATGACCGTCCAGTTTCTGGAACAGATTATTACGACCGCTGTTCCCTCAAACTCACTCCCAGTCTGTGGCCAGTTTTCCGTTCTGCGATCGACAGTGTCTGGGCCTTTGTACGCACAGTAAACATTGGTCAATACCCAACTTCGTTTATCTGATATGCACGAGTGTGCACTATGATTTCCGTCCATAAATTCAGCAAAAACGCATAGTCATCGAAAATCGGTTCTCTTTAATCTTGCTCGTTTAAGTGTGCTCTGTACTGTTTTCTTGTGCTTTTTCAAGGTTATGGTCTAATTTCAAATGCATACCAAGTTTTGCGCAATATTTGGTATCACATGTAATTGCGTGATTAGAATAATTACGCAAAGAACGATTAACTAATGAAACACACCTTTTATAGACAGGTCAACACGAACAGTTTGTTCGTTTCAATCCTCCGGAGAATACGCCCGATATACCTAAAACTCAGGGTTCATGGAGACTGTTTATCTGACTGTTATATGATTCCAGAATTGTTCATCGATCGCCGAACAAATCGGTTATCAAAACGCTCAACCAAACAGTATGATGAACTGTCAGTCAACACTTCAAGAATACGTTGAATTAGACCAGAAAGCATGTTATCCTGACGCTCTCTAAAGACAATCTCTACAATCCCACGAACAACTCATCTCATTGTCTTGTCACTGAAACAGAAATATAAGCCTGTTGGCTTAAAATACGATTACTGAGCCCACTGATTATTACTCTGTCTTGTCGAAGCAGGCCTGTTTATATATGCTAATTATTATATGACTGAGTAGAAAATCAGATAGACAGAATAGCTAGGGCCTGACTTTCAACATGTGTTCTAGTGGGTTCCGAAACGAACTTTGTAATCCGATGCATTTGTGATATAATTACAGAAACGCTGGAATTGAATTTCACTCTTGTTACAGCTCGCCAGTCGTGCATATTTTTGTCAAGGCCTGGATTATAACTCCGGTCATATGGTTCAAAATGACCCGAATTAGGTCTGGGGTCGTTGAATTTCACGAAATTGACACTGACGCGAAGAAACCTGGAATCTTGAAAGAACATTTTATTATAGTGGTCGTAGAGGTTGCGTACTAAAAGGAGGTTATGAGAGTGACCCTCAAAAACGTTTTTTTCTCTATGCAATGTGTATCTTGTATATAGATCTCAAACCGTTCTTATGAGAAAATAACTACTAAAAATTCGCTCAGCGTGCCGATGAAATTAACCCTGTCTGTAACAGTAGCCATCATAGCCCTATCTCGATTGAAGACCATTAGTTGGAACATGCTATTTCAGATCGGTACATCCGGTCACAGTCTGTCTATTAGTTGAAGTCTTCATGTGCATAATTAACACACACGCAAGAAACTAAGATGCATTTTCGGCTAACTGGCCCAGCAGATTGGGCTACGATGGATCTATCACATTGATCGCTAATCAGCCTCTCTGTATATCTCATAGTGTTTGTTATAGATTTACTAAGCCATTGTTTGGCTTGTGTTTTTCCGGTTCACTATTATCCTTTATTGTTCCTTTCAAAATCTCACGGGTATCGATTTCCTCAATCCGTTTTACCTGAAACTGTTCCCATTTCTCCGTCTATCACGGTTTCGAAACCGTTCAGAATCAAAAGTATTTTAATACGTGCAGCTTCCTCTGAAACGTCATGAGTACAGACACTCCTAATGCGACCTACCTATCGGTCGATTCTTTCTCAGTCAACCATGACTCACCGTTTCAGTATCATGGTTCGGTCGTGCGAAGTCAACGCATTGTTGGAAAACCACGTGTTCAGTTCACAAACAGTACGATGGATTCTGTTGAGTCTCTTAAATAAAACGAGCTCGAATTTACTGCCTTATTCTAAGGTAGATGAGCACAGAAATAGTCACCCTGATCACGAGTGGTGAGCAAATGAGGTATTCGATTGAGACATTGTTCAATTTAGGTTCGGGGCAAATTGTGTCACCACTACGAATAAGTCCAACAGATCAAGCATACAGTAAATCAGATAAACGATATGGAACAGTTGATAAAACCAGAAACATGGCGGTGACAACCGCAAAATCAGCTGTTTTTGGACACAACACAAATTTGGACTATCGAATGGCAACAATTTCAGCAATGCTTAGTGTTCAACTGCATGATATCGAATACAAACGTGAACCACATTTGTTGAATTATATAGGCGTCATGTCACCACAGTATGACCGAGGGTGGACGATGCAGGTTCCCATGCTTGATCAGTACATTGTGTGTTTGCGTGACTTGTTTGGTCCATTATGGAATAAAACCAGCGACCCCGATTCTTAAATACAACTTAGTCCTGGCTCAGTACAGTGCTTCTCATCTATGTCGGCTTTCTTAAGCAACATTGGATTTTGTTGATTCGGGCGTCGCTTACTTCACACGCTGCATTGTAATATTGTATGTTCTGAGTAGGATCACTGGACCAAAAACATTTTATATTCTCGCGATAGAACGTTGTCATGCACCATCGTCTTTTTGAAGAGCATGTATGTGCTCGAATTCTCGTACCAACAAATGGTTTAATAGCTACTAAACTGTACAATAGTCTCCAGTACAATTGACTGTCCTTTACTGTGTACTACCGGTGATGTTCTGTTCACTGAATGAAACCGTCTGTTTTTCGCCTGATACGAATATCAAGCAACAGTAGTCTAGTCTTGATCTAGTTTTCTACATTGGTAGATATTTGTGGATACGAGGAATTCATCTGTTTCAGAGCAGTCTGTGTCTACGACCAACCGCCTGCGATAAGAAAATACAGCTGACGATCGGTGTTCAAATTTCTGAATTATACCGTCGACTATTCCGTTCCGTTAATCATTAGCGATCAAAAGTATGGATGAGAAACTGCTGGCCATCAACACTGATTTTAATAGATAGATATTAAGAGTTTTGTGCTTAGAACCATTGTTTTATATTTTAAGGCTTTCAACTGTTCTGGCTGATCGAGATCTAACTAACCGTCAGTTCGTACCTACTTGAGACTCGAACTTGTCAGTCTGTTAACGTTATTCACAAACCTGCCTGTCTATGTGGCAAAGACCGATAGATGCATCGATTTCTCCAGGAAGGCTAAGCGTTTTTTTTCGGGACATTTGTTTGTTGTGGTTTTGGTGACTCACTTATTTCGAACAAACTTGTCTGTGTCCAAACTTGTTTGTTGTCTATGTCGTATGGCCTGATTGTCTGTATCTTACTCGAGTCGATGTTACCAGTGCTAATCAGACTACCAGACAGAATTTAAAAAACTTAAATTTGATAGCTGGGAGATTTTGTCATGATCATCTTCAGTTAGTGTGGATCATAATTACCTAGACGTAGTAAGCTGCTTCAGAAACGTTTTTTGTCGTAACAGTCGTGAGCAAGAGTTTCCCGAAACTGACGGTCATCGTTAGTAAAGCTTTCAACTAGGAACCCGATGTGCACGGTTTTACTCTCGATATTATTGTCTTTCTCTTGGCTTCAGGTTCCTGGAGTGACAAATATTCGTTTGTCATCTGTTTGTTCACGTATGCTTTCTACTGTTGACTTTAAATGATGATTACAAAGTAATCAAACTATGATAAAAGATGATCAATAATTTGAAACACTAATGACTAGCCGCATTTGTAACAGTACACCGTTGACAATATATAAAATTTACTTGCATGACACGTGTTGTCTTTACCTGAAATATTGTAAGCAGAGATCCTATGAGATGGGTGGATCACCGAAAGATGGGGAAGATTGGTGTGACTCGAGTTGTCTTGAAAATGCTGCTATATCTGTTATCCACATAACGTGTCGAGCTACAAAGGTTTTTTCTGGCGAATCCATTCTTATTCTGTCATGTGCCGCTGAAAACTGTCAAGTTCATTGAATGAGTTTGGCTATGTAAAAGAACCTGTGTATTTGCTCTGGCAGTGTTCATTTCTAGGAGCAATGTCAAGGCAATGTATAGGTGACACCGCCACTAGAGCTGCTGACACAGTTAGAATCACTGACCATATCGAGCGTTCATGGGACTGAGACAGTCCGTACTATAGTTCACATTCTCCCTTAAAATTTACGTTCAAAAATCATACCAGTTAGTTTAGACAAGATCAACAGATTAATCGTCAAATGTGCGTAGACAATCACAATCAACTTCGGACGAGGTCAGTCAAGTGTCTACACGCAAACTGTCAGTCATAACTGAATTGTTGTAAGGGTATCTCGCATCAGACAATCTCAGGTGTGAGTTAACATAATAGTCTAAGTTCAACAATCGATTCTCACCCTGTTGATCTGATAGGCGTTGTTTTCAAATACCACCATCACATATTCAGTTTGGAACAATGTCAGGTTTCTGAACCCTACTGCGTTTTTTGCATGTGACTTACTGAGTCATGTGGACTAGGTGTGGCCAAATTGCAAACTACGAACCCGGTCCCGCAACACTGCCAGTCTGAGTCGCTATCGCTTGGCTTTGGCTAGTCTGGCTACATCTACGTGTTGGTTATGTTTTGCGATGCTGTGCTTTAATCGAAAGACTCTTGTCAAGTTTTGGGATGAGTAGTCGATAAACAATTTTCGCTTCTCAACTGATAATCGACTTGATTCTAACTGATTTCATGTACATCTGCAACACTGAAAGTTGTCTCAAAATGAACTTTCGTGTGGAAGTGGGGTAACATCACGGGCTCAGATAAGTTCACTTGTCATTGCTCAGGCTTGACACTTGTTTATCTCCTTCTTTCATCGCTTGAATAAAAATATGGTGTTGCCAGCGTATTTTTATTTTTCTAAGTCATTCTGTTTAACAACTTGAAGAAGAAGATACTTCTTTATATTCTAAGTAGTTTTACCACTCAATCTTCAGTCATTGGCCTTGCAATTGAGTGCTTTACGAACTGGACGTAACTTGTCGATTGGGAGTGTTGACTGTCGTGTCACTCGCCTCTGGCCTATCTACTCTGCACAGTGCAAATTCTATGGCACTTCGTAATACCACTTTCCACTCAAATATGAAAATATAGTTTAAAGCCTCAAACAGCCCGTGCGGTGTTTTTCGTCTGTCTTATTAGATGAGGCAGAAGTGATTGACCTTCTGACACACGGCCAAGAGAATAGATATGTATCACCGCTGTTGCAAACTGGAACGTCAAATGTAAGTCATATGAATTTAAACTAAAAAGCTGATATCCGAGCGGATAAGAGCTCCAGCCGGTAATGTAGAGGGCTGCCGGTCCGACTTCCCATTCAGATTTTATCCCTCTGATGAGTCTAAGCAAAGACGAACAGAGTCGTGTATGTTAAACATTGAACATTTCGAACTCCACATGCAATAACGGAGTGTAAAACCGTCCTCTCTGCTTGGGTTACATACTCCATTTATCGAAGAAACGTCTACTGCATCACGCCGTGTTCATTGCGGCTTCTGAAGATTGCAAGAAAGCTCAACTGGGCTAGGCGGTAACACCGTCATGTGCCTTGAAAGCTTTGATCGTTTCGGGAGTTCACGACTAACCACATCACTGGCTGGAAACTCTCCCATTTGGCAATGTGCCGCGGTAAATAGCTAACTCGTGTCTTTGGGATTTTTCGTTCTTTTTCTATTCCCTGGTGCTGTGTTCCCTGCCTGTTTATTTCGTATTTTTCTTTTCTATTCTTCTCTCTTTCCTCCTCTTCCTTGTGCACTTGCACTCCTTTATTTTTCTGCCACTTCCTAACCTACTGTCAGAATGAACAACAGTCTACGCTACAATGGACCCAATAGCTGATAATGATGACGATAGTGGTGAGGAGGAGGAGGTTCTAAGTGGCCAACAAGTATTTTTGAGTGTGCGCTTGAGGACCAGCCGAAACTCGAGCGGTGAGATTGCATTGATGTTGTGCGCAGGATTCGTTCATTCAGGTTCCATATTTTGGGATTGCAGCCTACTTTATTTTGCCGTAATTCATCTCTACTGCGAAATTTCAACTGATGGGCGGTTTGCTGGACGTAGGACAACCGACCAATCGGCTTGACTGCTCCTGCTTTGACTGACTGCTTCTTGACTGGTCGGAATAATATTGGTTTGCTGCAAGACTTTAGATGCTAAACTGGTTAAGTATCCACCAAAAAGTATGGCACCTCACATCTTATTCTAATCAGCTGTAGTGTCAGTAGGGAGTTTGCGATATACCGGACAATTTGACGAAGAAAACTCATTTACTAACTTGTTAGCTACAGCATATCGACCTACCTTCCGATTAACTCAAACAACCGACTGAAGCGGTAGGTTTTTATTAATTTTAGCGTTTTTTGACTGAATTGTCTTGTGATGAAAGCTCCGTAGTGCAATCATCAAAGAAGATGCCTTGCAGATGACAACATAAACACATTAATAGCTCCGTTCTTTGTTTGAAAATTTAGGTAAATTTTCAATTGCCTAGGTCTTGGCATAAGTTACGGTGTTATTTACATTTCACGCACTCCCTCTTTACATCCCAATTAGATCTTGTTGCTCTGCCCATGATTATGCTGTGATGATAATGACAATGATACATATTGAACGCCACTCACAACTGGTCATAGCTGTTGCGTTCCTATACACCTTCCAGTCGGCCCCTTTCGAATTGCAAATGCACTAGACTCGAGTTTTGTTCTCATTAGAGCAGCTCGTTCGTAGTGTATATCGTTATCATGGTCAGGACTAGAACTCCGGCCACGCTTTCATGACGCAACTGTGTAGACCACTGAGTCACTGACCTCACATTAGGCAGGACTGAATTATCATCGCATATGAACGCTCAACCATTTTCGCCTGTGAGTAATGATCAGGTTACCCGATCGTCTCGAAATGGAGACAGTTATTTTCTGTTAACTCTAATCGACGACCCCTGGATTAAGTCTTCTTTCTAAGCTGAAATCACAGAAAACATGAACTTGTTGAGCGGAATTTTGTTTACTGGTTAGTAGTAGGGGGTTGTGGTTTTCATATAGATTTAACATCACCCATAATTGATCGCAGCCATATTGGCCTTCAAATTAGGTCAAATTTTGTTAACCCCCAGCTTTCTTGATTTGATTGATTTCAGCTTACTCAAACGTGTACTGAGTAACTACTCACTAGCTTTCATGAGCAGTTTGTCAGGTTTGTTTGTCTAGAAGAATCCAACTGTCCATCTGTTTTAACCTCTTCCCATAACGGTTCATTATTAAAGTGCAAGGTGAATTGAGTAGTGAATTCGGCTGCCGTAATACAATTGGATTATTTGCAAACTGATAACATGATAAGACAGGCTGACCGTTACAATTATCCGTAAAGCACCACTGAGTAGTCCCCTTTTTTCACAGTTCTAATTCGATACCGATTTACTCGTTTCTTTATGGTGCTGCCATGGTTTGTCCAGCGTTACCATAGACAACCAACAAATAGACTGGTCAAATAGAACACACATATGAGATTTTGGATAGAAGTAACTGCTTCCTGAGGTTTCATCTTCAATTTTGTTTGAGACCTGGTAGGTACGCGGATCTGAAAGTCAACCGAAATACTTGTCAGGCGGACCTAATCGTGATTACGGAGCTCTAGTTTATAGTTACCTATGAATCTTTCTATGTACGGGTGAGATCTCAGTCACACACTGCGCATGTTTTAGCTTGTTAAGACAACAATGAGGGATTTTAAAAAAATGGCCCATTCTTCATGTTTTCAGTTGGTCGTTCTTTTAGTAACCCGGTTGTCGGTCTCTGGTAGAAACCATAAGGCCAATTTGCTGACGTTGTCTCTTATGATCGCCACTTGAATAAAACCAGTACTCCTGTGACCAGTACCAACTTACGGACTCCATTGAGTCCGAGATAAACGGCACAATTTATCCGCATATAAATTAGTACTTACAAGCATTGCAAAGTTCAATTAATGATGGTAAAATTAGACTACGTGCTTAGATAACCGTGTTGTTAGATATTTTTTGAACTCAAAGTTCGATCTGTGGTAAGCTGCAGTCAAGAATGAACTTTGGTTGACGTATACACATCCTTGAATCTTAGAGTGAAATGTTACGTTAAGGAATGGTGATTTGGTCTTTTATGGTCTTATTTGGTAATCTGTGCAACACGAATGATCAGGCTATCTGTAATTGAACAGTGCATTAAGTTTAGGTCCCGCCTCAGTTTCCTACTGTTATTCTAACTACAGTACATCATCTGTTCATATCATCAGCATATAAGTGAAGTGCGATATTCACAATCTGTAGATTCGCGTCACGGATAAAATGAGAAATGATTTTCGGGGTATGTAATCATGTGGTACATCAATGTCCTCACTCCGCTGACCTTTGGAATAATCCGTAAACTAGGTCTACATAGGAGCACAGTTAGGACCAAATGATCGAACTGGATGTTTCGAAGAGCCTAAAATGACAACGTCACTTGGTATGTCTCAATTAGCCACCCTTGTTCTCGGACAGCAGCTTGGCTGATAAAACAAGATATCTTTTTTCAGAATCTATGTTGATTGTAGGTAACTAAGCAACTTGCCAGTCAGTTTTAGATTCGTACCGATCTTGCCAGTTAGTAATGGCTGATAATGACATCTATTGTTTCATGAGCAGAATAGTATAAAATGCAAGCTCATTCTGAATGTTTCAATATCAGACTGAGTACATTTATGTGAATTCACCGAATCAAAATATTTTACCCAGTAATATCAGTCTAGTTAGATTCTGGAGACCCAGTTACACAAGGTCATCCATGTAGGCTACATTTTTTTGTATAGATCATCATATCTACAGATGTAAATGAAGGGCGCCGGAGGTTCAAGTTTTTGGCCAGAAGATTTTAACAGTTTAGTGGGGGTGAGCGTGGACACATTTCCGTAGCGCCACGATTACCAAAACACAACATATGGTCTTCTTTGACTGAGCCCTACAAACTCGATAGAGTGACCTGAATTAGCCAGCCGGATAGGCTTGAATGGAACGACTCGACCAAAGCCGTAAATGAAGGGAAGTTTATCGGTCCCGGGGCTAGCCACAATAGTTAATGCCGCTGGATGCGTTCAGATAATGATCATTTTGTGTGGTCTGTATGACTTGCTCTACAGAAACCAACAACGTCGTAAACAGACGATATAGCTTTCAGATGGTAAAAAATTGGCTTGAGAACAAAGTAAATAAGTATCTGAGCTGAGAAGTAGGTGTCATTGAATGCTATGCAACTTGTATGCCAGTCGTTTAGTACAGTGGATATAATCAGGTCATGGTTTAAGTAGCACGCATTGTAAGCTAAATTAGTTTTCTTCTAGGTAGCATACGTTTCAGTCTGCTCTCGTTACTTGCAGAAACCCAAACTGGGTGTTCGTAACAAGGTGAAGAACATCGCCTAATTGTAGCAGCGTGTATGCCAGCATCTGTGGCAGTCGCATCCACGTTGAACTACAGGTCATTGCCTAGTGAAAATCATGTTGTGGCATCAGGCTAATAGATATAAGTACGCCCATAAGACAAAGCTAAACTCTCTACTCCCTAACCCCACAACAACAGGTAAACAATGACATTTTCAGTATCCGCACACTTTGACAAGTATATCAAAAGTTGCTCCGGTTAGTATTGCCTCAGTTCCGGAGCATGATACAACCTGCGTCTCTGAAAAATCCCGACACTCCTGAACCATTATTAGCATGAGATTAAGTAAGGATCTAAGCATATCTGCGCCATATTCCCTGGTGACTCCACAAGTGAATCTCATAGTCAATGGGGTGTGAGAATCACGTTGTGTACCAAAACAGAACACTGTCAACTCGACATGATCCCAGGGGACATTAGCATAGACGCTATCAGACTGGATACATTCTCAAAAATTTATCAACTCAGAGAGTAGAAAGGTGTTATTTGCATTACACTGACAGACGTCCCAACAGACGTCGGCTTAGATATTACCAAGACTGATTTCCGTGACGCTTTCATCGATCTTCTGAAGTGGACTACACGAGTAGACAGCGTCGTAAGAAAAGTCCAGTTAAGCATTCAACTTGGTTGTTTTGTTTTAAAAAGAAGGCGACTCACATGTGGGTCAAGTATGAAACCATAATCCACGAACAAATGTGGAAGACAGCTGTAGCTATATGCATGGCACGGCCTTTGCAGTTCGAGCACCACAATTCAACACAATTAAAAATAAATACTGTATCACATAAAGGCTACTCTGTGCATTATGACCATCGACACGGATTAATCATACAAAAGCCAGAGGTAAAGACTGCCAAATATTTTGAAACAACCAGTTAGATTCGAATCGTGCTGTTGTGGATGCTCGTTAAGTTCCGTTGTTTTCTCGCGGCCACTAAAACGTAACTGCAAGATAATTAACTGACATTTAGTCAAATACAGTGTGAAGAACGCTTACCAGGAGGTACCATTGAACAAACTGCAAACTTTGAGTCATATGAAAGAACTTAACGAACACCGGGAACAAATAGCAGTAGTTGTGAGATCCTACCGTGAACAGTTTTGTTCCAGAAAGTTTTCGCAGCCACGACAGACGGATTTCTGTCAGATCGATTAACTTTGTACACATGCAACACTCGGTTACATCTGGCCCTGAACATAACAACAGTGTTGTGATCCAAGAACGTGCATGCCACAAGGGTCGTTTATTCGACAAAGCAATTCACGAGTTAAGCATGTAAACCAAACCTGACACAAAACCAC